>JAFVLL020017501.1:39688-73306 GCA_021397915.2 Tor tambroides
CTGTAAGAGTAAATTAATAGTGTTAGTATAAGTCTACATACTTTCAATCAAGCTGAAAATAAATATAGTCCTTTCCACCAGTCACTAATCTCTTCACTTATTATAACTCGTCAGTTTGCTTTCAAAATAAAAGCGGACTGGTTATCCAAACACACATATATTAACGGGTTTAAAATCTGAATAATGTGTATATATGTTGGGCTTTTAATATCCACTAACTTCAGATATATTTTTGTGTATTTACTATCTGTGCCATAAACTCTTCTATTGCCAAACAACATTGTGAGTGACTGGGTGTTATCCAGTGGCCATGACAAAGCACTGCCTCGCTGTAACACTGGTTTAGGTAGCTTAGTCTTCGTCACAACTTCACAGGGAGGAGTTTGGCCGTTATTTTAATCTAGTTTGACAGTTCGTCTAAAATAAGGTTGACGTCTGACAGAAATGAACACTTAACCCGTCAATGAAACGCAAACTAGCCTGGCTAACTAGCCTCGGCTAATGAAGTGCCTCAACGTTATATGCCTGACGCTACTTTGCCATGTAGCTTATCAGAAAACTGATAACCGACAACGGGGTGGTTGAGTTTGTTTCCCAACCCTTCAGCCTCTAGCGTGTCTGAAAACGTCTTATTTTTCCATTAATAAGACATTTAAGCAAAAGAACTGGGGTAACTGGGGGGAAATGCGAAGCTACGGCTGGTTAACCTGTGCTAACTAGCTACAAGACAGCTTCCTCGATGTCTAACCGATGTAAATAGTGTTAAATACTTATGACAGTAAACCGCACGCTTGCCCTGTACACCTCCTCGATAGTAATAGCAGCCTTCTAGTTTATGGCTGTTAGCGGAGCAGGTGGCTGTCCACTGCCCGGCTAGTGAAGGGATTTCCGGCAGCCGGTGTCTCCGTCAGTAGGCCTGAGCTGATGCCGACAAGCGTGCCTTGACTTCGGCTTCACATAAACACCTCTTACCACTCGTCTCCCTTTCGAAGCGGCGTTTTCAACAGTGTGCCGATGCTCTGCTTTTGACTCTCTGTGGACGGTACTGGTGTCTGTGTGATCACCGGCTTCTCGTCAGGGTCCGAAGCGTTACCCGACTCGGGTCCGCCTCCCTCCGCCATCGTGCAGCGAGTGAACCCGCAGTGACCGCGAGCGCGCTGAAGTATACAGGGGACGCGCAGCGCTAGAGGGAGCGCGCATACTTGGCTGCCGAATTCAGCTAACGTTAGAAGTTAGGAGTGGCGGATAATTAAACTCATGAATAATTAGGGCCCTGGGAAGATGTTTGGTGTCCGCGTCCCTGACAGCTTAAAGGGTTACTCCACCCCAAAATGAAAATTTGGTCATTTATTACTTACCCCCATGTCGTTCCAAACCCGTAAAAGCTTCGTTCCTCTTTGGAACACAAATTAAGATATTTTTGATGAATTCTGACAGCTCTCTGACTCTCCCATAGATAGCAATGTAATTAACACTATCAACGTCCAGAAACGTACCAAGGAGATCAGTAAAATAATCCATGTGACATCAGGGGTTCAATAGTAATTTTACGAATCTACGAGAATACTTTTTGTACTTTATTCAACAATGCGTCTCCTCCGCGTCACCGTATAGCGCCATTTCGGAGAGTATCCACTGAACGCAAACTGTGGTGCGGCTGACAAAGAACAGCGTAAAAAAGCTTTTACGGGTTTGGAACCACATGGGGGTAAGTGATAATGACAAAATTTTCATTTTGGGGTGGAGTAACCCTTTAATGTATTCCTGTCAGCCGCTACAATACTTTTTTGACTGATAGGACCTGTTGTCAAATTGTCCCCGAAAATTGTTGTTGTTTTTGCACTTCGGATAGCTTGTTTGGCTTAATCGCAACCCATACAAGAAAACCAATGTCCGATCGATGAACGAATTTCCATGAATCAGTTGAACCGTTTCACAAAACTCGTCTGAAGGATTCATTTTCGAATCGGACTGAGTTGGTTGGTCCCAGTGATTTCTGAGTCAACAGCACTGACTCAGTGACCCGACAACGGCTGCTCTGAGATATGTCCGATTACTGTGGCCGGTTGTATAAACTGCTTAGACTAGTATTAAAATTTAGTCATCTATTTTTTCGGCAAGATTGGTCATACCTTTTTGAGGTCAGTTAAATCAAAAAGTATGACTGATCACCTCTTGGTTAACTGCTAGTCAAACTAGTTCTTAAGACAAAAGACAAAAATGTTTGCAACTGGCCCCTGGAAATGTGTTTTTAAGTCGTGACCTACAATACAATACAGAATTAGTTTTATTAAATAGCATTTTATTAAAATGTACTGAAAAGGGAAAGGTAAACAAATGTTAGTACTATTGAATGTAAATGCAAATTATATTTGGCTATAAATGACATTTTAGCTGAATTATTGTAAAGAATGGGTGTTTGACCAACAGAAAAGATCCACCACATTCGGGTCTTTGCATGACACGTGGTTGAACCAGAGAAATCGAATACAGTAAAAAGAAAGTTTGGTAATGTCAGGCAAAATCTTTAAATTGAAAAATTCTAACATTTTGATAAAAAAAAAAAAAAAAATGAATAAAGACAAGTATCCTATTCTTTTCTTTGAAACCGTGTTCTCTAATAAATCTGCACAATCAGATGTTAAAAAGTAAATAGGGTAGGGTCAAAAAAGGATTTTATGTATATGTAAAAATACAGAATACGGAACAGTGCATCACTGTTTAGTAAAACAGGCTGTATTAAGAATTTACACATCCAGTAAAGGTAGTGAGGAACATTTATTTAACAAAACCAAAAATGACATTTAGTAAAAGTCAAATAAATATATAAAACATGCCAATAAATCTTACTCTGTAATGAGGATGTCCTTTCACTACATACTCAGTGCATGGTGTATTGGCACCATAAGAAAGCATCTAAAACACCAGTAAATTTAGGAACATACTATTTAGGTAACTAAACCTATGTTATGGTCTGATCCATTTTTTGAAAATCACATCACTTCCTAAAACTTCCTTTTTGCCTACTTGGTCCTAGTAAAATGTATGGTCCTAGTAGAATATGAAAATGGGGCTCATAAAATAACAAAAATTAATTAAATTGTGTTAAAACAAAAATAAAGACGACATAGCAATAATCATCAGGGAATGTCTTCAAGAAAACCAGGCCACACGTTACATTATAGGGTGCACTGTAATGTTTCGTTTGCGTTGTATGAATGCAGTCGCAAGAGAATCCATAAAGCTTAAAGCTTTGTCACACTGACTTACATCTCAGCAAAAATGAACAATGGAGGGAATGGTGCATGCATATTACACAAAATGTGATATGTCTGCAATGAGGTTTATGACACTTTCTAGAAAAAGAAAAAAAATCTGAATAGAAGCGATATGTCACTCCCAAAACCAGTCTGACAATTCACTCTTCTAATTCAGTGAGGTCCGCCAAAACCTCTCAGTAGTGGACAGGCACTTAGAAGATGCCGGTTGGCAACTCTTTGCTGAACATTCCAGACAAGTCCAAGTCCTTACTCATTAGATCCTCCTCAACATTCTCTAAGGCCCACTGATGATCTGTCAACTCCAGAGCCTCCCATTCCGCCTAAGAACAACATTCATATACATAAATCTTTAAAAAAAAACAAAAAACAACTGTTTTGTAAATTTAAAAATATTAGTGTACAGCTCTTAATTTGTGATACCTTGAATGCTTTGTTTGTGTCAGCAGGCATTGCCATTGCAGCACCACTCATCTGTTCCTGCATGATGCGGGACTGATCGGCACCTGTCACAAATGTAAGAAAATTTGCATACATACTTAATATACAGGGCCTACCCTAATTAAATAATACAAATGCAACATGAAAAATATGCTTAGAATTCTAAAATGATTCAAATGATTAAGCCAAAAATTTAAAAGCAAAAGCTATTTCTACAACACAAATTTAGCCCTTGTGCTGTGCTGAAAATCTTTTACCTAATTTGGTCTTCCCGTTCAAAAATGACTAGAATGATCTGATCTTTTTGTCAGCTTGTTTTTCCAATTAGCACAGGTTTTGCATTTCTTTTTTGGAAGTGACTGGTTGTAGGCCTCACTGATCTGAGCTTATGCATCTCTGTTTTTGAGTGAAGAAAAGCATTATTTGTGGAGCATGTTGGCAATATTCACAAAAAAATAAAAAAAAAAAATAAATAAAATAAATTATGAAATTACAACCCCAAATCAGAAAAAGTTGGGACAGTATGGAAAACGCAAATTTAAAAAAAAAAAAAAAAAAAAAAAATAGTAGTGATTTCTAAATTTACTTTGACTTGTATTTCATTGCAGACAATATGAACAAAATATTTCATGTTTTGTCTGGTCAACTTCATGTCATTTGTAAATATACATCCTTTCCTGTCATTCAGACCTGCAACACATTCCAAAAAAAGTTGGGACAGTAAAGCATTTACCACTTTGTAATGTTGCCATTCCTTTTCACAACACTTAAAAGACGTTTAGGGACTGAAGACACCAAGTGATGAAGTGTTTCAGGGTAATTTTGTCCCATTCTTCCTGCAAACAAGTCTTAGATGGGCAACAGTACAGGGTCTTCGTTGTCGCATTTAGCAAAATGCGCACACATTCTCCCTGTGGAGACAGGTCGGGACTGCAGGCAGGCCAGTCAAGTACCATTGCCCTCTTCCTCCGCAGCCAGGACTTTGTAATGTGCAGAATGTGGTTTTGCATTGTCTTGTTGAAATATGCATGGATGTCCCTGGAAAAGATGTCTTCTTGAAAGCAGCATATTGTGCTCCAAAATCTCTATGTACTTTTCAGCATTAATTTGCCCATCACAGAAGTGCAAGTTACCTTTGCCAAGGGCACCCCAAGCACAACCCCATACCATGACAGACCTGGCTTTTGGACTTGTTGCTGGTAACAGTCTGGATGATCCTTTTCTTCTTTGGTCCGGAGCACCACGGCGTCCATTCCTCCCAAAAATGCCTGAAATATTATTGATTCATCTGACCACAGTACACATTTCCCTGTGTGATGGTCCATCCCAGATGCCTCCAGGCCCAGAGGAAGTGAAGCGGCTCTGGACACTGTTAACATAGGGCTTCCTTTTGGCACAGTACAGTTTTAACTGGCATTTGTGGATGTAACTACGTATTGTGGTACTTGACAAAGGTTTGCCAAAGTAGTCCTGAGCCCATGTGGTGATATCGCTTATAGATGAATGACGATTCTTGATGCAGTGCCGCCTGAGGGATCGGAGATCACGGTTGTTCAGCTTAGGCTTGTGCCCTTGTCCTTTACGCACTGAAATTCCTCCAGATTCCTTCAATCTTTTAATTATGTTATGCACTGTTGAAGGTGAAATATCCAAATCTCTTCCTATCTTTCTTTGAGGAACATTGTTTTTAAACATTTCAATAATTTTCTCACGTATTTGTTGGCAAACTGGCGATCCTCGGCCCATCTTTGCTCCTAAAGGACTAGACCTTTCTTGGATGCTGCTTTTGTACCAAATCATAATTACAATCACCTGTTGACATCACCTGTTTCAAATCACATCATTATTTAACCAATTTACCTCATTACTAGCCCTAAATTGCTCCTGTCCCAACTTTTTTTGGAATGTGTTGCAGGTCTGAATGACAGGAAAGGATGTATATTTACAAATGACATGAAGTTGACCAGACAAAACATGAAATATTTTGTGTTCATATTGTCTGCAATGAAATACAAGTCAAAGTAAATTTAGAAATCACTACGTTCTTTTTTGATTTGCGTTTTCCATACTGTCCCAACTTTTTCTGATTTGGAGTTGTATTATACCCTCTGTGAGACAAGTCAGTAGGTTTAAATCCAATGAGATAAAATTAACTTTTCATGAAAAAGCAACTGACAATTTTTAGATCGATATTACAGTGTGGCATCACTGCTGGAGTAGGTCAAAATGATGGTGTATTGAAATGGAATAACTTTACTGATATTTACCATTGTCTTGTCCAAGAATCAGAGAATACATGCTCCTGAGACCAAAGACATTCAGGAAATACCAGGATGCTGAACTCACCCTGTGGATGTATACAGCATGAGACTGGTTAAAGACATAACTTTGAATTAAAAAAATAAATAAAATAAAAAAATAAAATAAAACCTCAAGGGTTTGAGAGCACTAACCAGGAGGCATCTAGAGAGAGCAACTCAATTCCCTGCTGCAGCATCGGCTTGAAGCGGAGTGTGAGAGGAAATGGTACCTTTGCTTGAGAGAGAACACAGTCACAAATGTGTTAAGACAATTTCCATGAGAATAAACTAGAAGTAGCCACACTGTCATATTTGATAATGAAAAAATTGTATCTCTTACTTGTGACAAACCCAGAAAAGGTCCAGTTGATCCAACCACCAATAAGGATCATAGGCAGGACGTTTGTCACATTGCCTTTCATCATGTCCGTCAACATGCTGGGATCTAATTGGGAGAAAATCATCATGAAATTAACCTTGTCAATCAATTGTGGACGTCATTTTATGATATATAATACATGCATAAAAGAAATTACACCGAGACTCACCAGTCATTGGAGATGGTGGGACCACCTTCCTTTTGGTTTTCTTGAAAAATCCATCTTCTTGATTATTGAAGTAGAATTTTCTCATCAAGAAAGACTATTTAGAAAGAGATAACTTTTCAGTTTTGGTACTTCAGTAACATTTCAAGCTAAAGACATAAAAAAAAAAAAATGATAAGAGGGGCTCACTTGTTTAGGAATATATTTTCCATTTTCCCGTAAAACTCTGCTCCTGATGAGAACCTGGCTGTATAGAGAACAGGATCTTTAGTGTTTTGTAAGATTTTGTGAGTTGCAAAATACATGTGGATGGTTAATGAAACAGTCAAATGAAAGTTACCTGTCTGAAACCTGCTCTAACGTGAGCTTCTTGTCACTTTGTAACAGAATTGAGACATAATGGCGAATCACTCCAACCAGAAAAGTAATAAACACAATTGGCAGCACAACCCAAAGACGAATATTGGAGTCCAGGAGGAGCTCGGGCTCAGCCATGCTTGTGAAGGGATGTTGATGGGATATGCCCCCCCTGAAAGAGACAAATGAGATTTAGTAATCTCTTGGACTCAATATAATCTAATGCACAGAATTATACTCAAAATAGCAAGCAGATCATCCTGAACCAATATGGATTAATGGATAGTAGATGTATATAAAAGAACAGCACTGATACTTTCATAACAGGCTAGTACTCAATTCTCTCAAGTGCCTGATAAAACTTAAATGTCAAATCTCCTCGGACCTTCATAAGAATACCATGTTACATTTCTAAATCAATTTTCACGGAGGTATTCCCAATTTATTTGTTCATATTCATGGGAAATTCATACATGTTTTTGTCGTCTCTATCTGTTACAAAACACAGAAAAAGAAAAGCAGGTGCTTCAGATTTCAGTTTAAATCCACCCACTGTAACGACGCATCAGGGTTAGCTTGTTGCTAACAACCTTCTTTGAGGCTTAGGGTGGTGAGGCATCTTTTTGACATATACACATCCGCACCGAGCATATGCTATATTTTCGACGCCACAATTATATTGCTGCGGCAACCGAGACTTTATCATAATGCACGTATTGTACCTACTCTCGTTCTCAAATTGCGGTTTATCTCTTCGAAGACCGATAACGACTCAAACCAGGATGCGACACCATCGAGCCGCTGCTACTGTTAAATGTGAAGGCACTCGCAAATAAGTTTTTCAAGTTAAAAGACATTTCTGTAACATTTTCATAATTAAAGTTCAAATATCAAATTGACCTAAATTATCAAATCAATGTGTCAGTAAATTGTAATTATGATATATAATTATTATAAATGATTGTATATATTTATTTAATTTTGTCTGTTATATCACTACATCACGGCAATTAACCACCGTTTGTCTTGTTTGACCCGTTTTCGTTAAAAACTGTTTTTGGTATAGAAATACTAATACTTCTGTAAAAATATGCACACACTTTTAGTTTTATGCAGCTTCTCATAGATTTATATATAGAAAAAATAGCTAAATTGACAAATTCTTAGGACAACAGGATCAATAAAAAGTTTTTTTTTTAAAAAACAAAACATAAAATACATACTTTAGTTAATTCTTACAGTTTATTATAGTAGTTTTCGTATATACTACTATATACAAATATACTATATACTATATTTTATATATATATATATATATATATATATATATATATATATATATATATATACTAAATACTACAACACTTCATAATATTTAATTATTTATTTAAATACATTCAAACACCCTGAGTGGATTTTTGACACTGTATCTGAAAGGATAGTACAGTGTGTCCTGAACCCCAAATACATCTCAGACATGACTATCAAATGTGAATTTATGAACATAAGCAACATACATTTATTTTTGGACAAAGCCATGCATGACATAACATTAAAGCTCTTCATATTAAACCAATATATATATATATATATATATATATATTTGGTTCAATATACTTACCTGTTGATCAAAAATAGCCTTAAACTTTTTTTTTTTAGTAACTTTCAGGGGGTGTACTCATTTTTGGAACACATTTTATCACTTTGATAAGAAAATCTTATTTTGCTGAATAATTTTTACATTCTTCTTTGGTAGTTGATCAAGCAGGCTTGTTTGAACATTGTATCTCCAAAGAACCCTAACATGTCATCTAAGTAGAGTAATTGCTGAATTTGTTAAGTTTTAGAGGGGGTGTACTTATTTATGCTGTGCACTGTGTGTGTGATATATATATGTGTATGTGTGTGTAATTAATGAAATGTGGTAGCCGTGGGGGTTCTTCACAGAAATTGCTTCAATCTGACGACTTCAGTAACAGTCTTTTGTCTTTGATTAACATTAGAGAACACAAAATCTGTGCTCAAAATGTACACACACACACAAAAAAAAAAAACTCCAGAAGTACTCTCAACACATTTTAATTCTGTGGCCTGAATAAGAAAACAACACATGAAACATTCTTCTTTTACAAACAACATCCTCTCATATCAACACTGGCATATTCATTGACAGGCAGTTTCTGCAGCATTTGGTCCACTAAAAGAAACCACAGCTAAGCCGATCTAAAAGGGTCGATAATAGAAATATTTTTAAGTAGTGTGACTTAAATACACAGAACTGTTTTATACCAGCTTGTAAATACAGGAAGAAAACAACAAACATAAATATAACAGAAAATCTGTTGGCAAAATTTCAACAAATCCAATGCAGTAATCTCAAAGAAATGGCATTGATAAACTTGGGCAAATTTAACAACCAATCCCATGTTATCACACACTCAGCCCACACAAAATGCAACAGGCAAATGTGCACATACCCACACATACACTGTAAAAATCTTTTTATTTACACTAAACCAACCATTGCCATGATAGAACATTGCACTCATATCATCACACACATACTGAGACATGTTTAGTTCAGGGTGTATCAAAGTCTGATCAAGTTTGGACATGTTTCTTCTATTATGCATTACTGAATGGAATTTCACTGAATCAGAAACACCCACATATAGATACTGGCTTGGAAAAAAAAATAAAATAAATAAAAATAAGTGTGATAAGGATGGTTACATTCCCATGCTTAATACGGAGATATCAAGCTGCCATATTTTTCCCAAGAGAACGGAATACAACTCACTCTGCAACTCTGATGCGAAGCGAGCCAGGATGAGATGCACAGTGGGAGCAAATCCTTAATGTCGAACATTGAATTTGTGCGTTTAAAAAAAAACAAATCATATAAAAGGACTTAACCTCATAAATTCATACAGTCTGATGTGGTCACAGAGGGCCATACTAAAAGAGGAGAGCACCCATACTGCCCACTTCACTCTGTTCTTTCACAAAGATCTCAAAGTACTGGTAGATGATAGTAACGGCCAACAAGATTCCAGTTCCTGAGCCGATGGCTCCCAGGAAGTCGGCCATGACTGAGAGGCCACCTATACAAAGGCCTCCGAAAGCTGCAGCTGTGGGGATGTACCTAAAATGGGGATTTAAAGAAAGTTTTTGTTATTCCATGTTTGACTCATCAAGTCAAATTAAGTTTGAGTGCTCTGTATGTATTACCTGTTGAGTTCATGGACCATAGAAGTTTCTCTGTGTCCCCTCATAACCATCTGCTGTTCTTTCAGCTGTTTGGCGACCTAAGTAATGCAAAGTATACATATGCAGTCAATACATAAGTCAACTGAACAATGTAGCTCAGTGTAATCAATAAGCAGGAATAGTCTAATGCTCTTACATCTTTGGCAGAGGATCCAGACACTTCGATCCAGGTCTTAGAGAAGAAGGCACAGGATCCCAGCATGAAGATGATGTAAATGACGGCATGGACTGGATCCTCCAGTACTGTGCCGAAGGACTCTGGGGGAGAGAGGTAGTAACACAGACCACCTACTGGATAAGCACGAGCTGGCCCTCCACTTGAGGTATCCTGTTAAATTAAAAAAATAAATAAATAAAAATAAAAAAAAAACACTTTATAGGCGTACCATGTATTTTTTTTTTTTTTTTTTTTTTTAGATAATTTGTTAAAAAAACTCAAAAAGTCTGATAAACAAAATAAAATGAGTAGCATTCATATATTCAAATATGGGAAAGTTTAAACAAGTCTCTTACCGACCAAGTCCCCAGAAGGTTAACCAAGAAGTTTCCACTGAAGCGAGTGGAGAGCATTTGAGAGATGACGTAAAGGTTGGACACCAATGCAGACTGCAGGATGATGGGAATGTTGGAGGTGTAGAACAGTTTGATGGGATATGTGTTGTACTGGCCACGGTAACGTGCAGATTTGATAGGGAGGTCGACTCTAAAGCCCTGTGGAACAAGAAATAATATACTTACTATCTATATAGTATCGTAATAATATACGCAGTATAATATACTGCGATCATTTGTAATTAAACTGCAATATTCAAGGTATCATCTGTTAAAGTGAGGGCATTTTCACAGGCGAAAACTCAGTTATTTCAATAGGAATCTGCATCTGAAATTTTGTGTGAGGGTGAAAAACTTCCCCAAGCAAGTTTCGCTCAATTCAAATTTGGTCACATGAATTTGCTGCATTTAGCAACCAAAACCTACTTGGATTGAAAGTGACTTCTGTGTAAGTGGTGCTTCTTATGGAACTTCTTTTGCCAATGTGACCACACCTTTATGCAATAACCCACTAACCTGAAAGTATATGACCACTGCAAAGACGAAGACTGTAGCGATGAGGTTCATGAGGTTGGGCAGGTTCTGTCTGTAGAAGGCCTCTCTCAGTGCTCGCACTTTATCGGTACGAGTGGCCAACAGGTGGAACAGAGCAATAATGGCTCCCTCAAACTCAGTACCTGTATGTACACACACAAAATTCAGTCAGCATCACATATGACACCACAGAATGGTTCAAAACAAGATGCAACATCCTGAACACAGACCTCTTCCTGTGTTGACTGTGGTTGGGCTGAATGCCTTCCATACGATTGTCTCACAGATGTTGGTGGCGATGAAGAGAGAGATACCAGAGCCCAACCCGTAACCCTTCTGCAGCAACTCATCCAGCAGCAACACGATCATACCGGCCACAAACAACTACAGAGAGCGGACAATCAACATTAACTGGTCAACCATAACATACTTAACTAAATGAAGGTGTTTTCAACAAAAGTATAATGTTCTTCACAAAACAAGGCATAAGAGAAGAATGACAAGATCCAAGATGTTGATCAGTCAGTCTTTTTATAGTGACGCTCATTTGTGTAGATAGCAGATGTGAACACAAACAGACAAGATTATTTGAACAATGCCTGCAAAGGTCACTAAAACAGACAGAGCAGAGTCTTGTGAAATTACAGGTAATTTAACAACCGGCCGTGATAACCAATAACTTAAAGGAAGTTAGAGAGATAACAAAAAACAGTTCCACAATAAGGCAAATACAGATCCAATATGTTTTTAAATGGTCGTTGTCAATGATAGTATCTAGAATGAGGAGTACTAAAATTAAATGTACACAATATACAGTAATAATGACTGAAAATGAAAAATGTGCATTATCTATTCACAATGCTGTCAGGAGATTCAGTTGGAAACGAACACTTCTGTTAAATGCCCAAACAGGAACACTATTGGCTGAATAAATTTATGAGTTTACAAATACAGTATATCATTTTATCACTACTAAAGTGTCTACACATTTCACACATGAAAGAATGTGAATTTACCTGGATGATGATGAGGAGGCAGATTCCAGCACCCATCTCTGAAGGATCCCCATACATGCCAGTCATCACATACACAATAGCCTGGCCAATGGTGATGATCATACCAAAAACTGGTGGAAAGATCTCACAGTTAGACATCTTACAGAAACAAATGCAATGATGACATTGCATGGGAGCTGCATTAGACCTCTCCATTAGTTTCAACCAATGAAGTATCTCTATATACACATGAGACCCATATAATAGAATGTCATATGACTTACGTTTCTGAGCTCCGTTGAAGAGTGCTCTATCTTTAGGTGTGTCTCCAACCTCAATGATTTTTGCTCCAGCCAGCAGCTGCATGATTAGACCAGATGTCACAATGGGAGAGATACCCAACTCCATCAGAGTACCTGAAACACACATTGTGAAACTTTAATTAAACTTTTAAACTAAATCTAATTTTCCAAAGGCTGATGACAATATAAAACACTAAAACAAAATTGTGTATTCCAGACACTACATATAATTGATGGTTTTGGAGTAAATATTAATTTTAGATCATTTTGAATTATTTATTGGCAAGTTTTTGGGAGATATTGATTGTCTTAAAATCAGCCTGAATTAATTAAATTAAATGACGTGCAACTGTTATTAATCTACCAGTGATGCTTGATTAAATCATTCCTCTTCAATCAACAGTGGATGACAGATTCAATCACAGTCTCACACTGCTGATTCAGGTAAACGCACCTCTGTTGGATGCCAGGATCACTCTCATCCAGTAAAAGGGATCTGCTGAGTCTGAAGACATAATTCCAAAGAGGGGAATCTGGAGGACAGAGATCACAGTAGATCATTTAAACAAAGTTTATGGTCTCCAAAAGCAAATAAAACACACCCAAAGACAGCAATGTTTGGTTTGAGAGGTTTATAAATGCACAGGAATGATTTTGTTGACTATCAACAGCACTTCAGAGAGCTCAGGAGTTTAAATAGAGTGAAGAGTGAAGATACCTGGCAGCACACCAGAAAGATGAACAGGGTGATTGCAGTCCATAACACTTTTTCTCTGAACTGTATCTGTGGGGAAGAGATTAAGAGAGTTAGTAGTATAAATAAAGCGCTACAAGCACAAGCAAAGAAAAAGGTTGATGTGATCAAACTGCATACCCTCCTCTCTGGTTTCTGGATCTCCGGTAAAACCGCACAGAATGGCTTTATCACCTCTAGGAATTTAACTGAAATAGAAAAGAAATGCATTTAGGTTTACAGTTGTTATGTATAACTTGAGAAAACAAGACAACGTTACTATCCTAAGAGGTCTTGGTGATTCAGGCGACGTGGCTTTAGAGTTTCTCGAGTTCAAACAAGTTACTTGAATCTGTCTCTCTTGCAACGTCATCATTCAATCCATGAAGAAAACCCCCGTTTTGAATAACAAGATCAAAACCTCATCTGTCCATGAAATGCATGAAAATGAAAGTAAAACAAATCACGCTACAAAACCAAAACAATGATTTACAATTATCGACATTAGCAGACTTTTAAATGAAGTTAGCGTTATATTTTGATTATGCACAATGTTCCTAGTTAAATTACTTATGTGCAATATATTACAAGTTTTAAAAGCATACAACGTCTATGCGATGAAAAAATAAACAGCAAATGCATTTGTGACCAGGCTACTGACCAAGTACTAGCGTTACCTGTTAGCTGGCTATGGTCGCTTTAAAAATCAGTACAATTACAAATTTAAGTCATATTTTAGACAACAAAATAAATATAAAGTGCGTGTTTTTGAAAACTCGACAACAAAACAACGAAGAAAATGAGATTCTGACAGTAAAATACAGTTGCTAATCTATAATGAATGAATGAAGCACTGAAGCTAAACAGTTATTTTTAAAATAGCAGTTGTTTATAACTACAGAACGCATTAAACTCCTTTTTAATAGACTCGAAGTAAAGTAAAAATTAAGACGACTCACTGGCCATGGTGTCCCCTCTGATGATGGTCCCAGTCTAGCGGTTAGCGAGCACCGGTCAGCGGCTCTATGAGGAGCGAGCGCGTTCAGGACACGTCATCACCAAGAGCACAAATTTACGTCAGTGTCTGAGCCTCAGAAATAGCGGGTTGGATGGAAACCGAAGAATATATCAAGTGGGTGGGATTCGTGGCCCGGAAGTTGTCTCTAAAACAGGTATTACTGTTCTAAATAAGAGTTTAGCAGTTATGCTATTTTATTTTTTCATTGAGTTTTAAATGCAATAGATATTTAAGTTTTTAATATGTAAGTGTGTGTTCTTAGTTGAACGTATAAGGGTGTCACGTATTAACTGTTACTTTTCTCAGCGCAGGCAAGAAATTGACCAACCAGAGTCATTTATGAACTAACAAGAATTTAAAGACTTTTTATAGAAATTTTCAGGGTTGATTTCTGTATTCACGCTAGGAACAAAACTTTGAAATTAATATAAAAAAGAGTAAAAAATTACTGAATTTAGTAGATAAATGAACACGTGCTAAGATTTTAGTGTTTTTCAGATGAGGATTGGGCTTCCTTGAGCCTCCATGCGCCTCCTGGTGGAAGACTTTTTGTCTCAAATGACACAGGCTACATGAATGTTTTGTTCTTTTTCAGGACCTCTTATTATATATTAAAAAAGATTTTTAATAGATTACAGTGAGTCATAGATTACAATAATTGATTTTTTTTTTTTGCATTATTTACAAGTTTTATTACAGTTGCTTTTTGTCTGTCAAGTGACTGATGATACTGACAGAAAATAAACCTTAAGGTACTGTGTATTGTTTTATGTTGTTAGAATTATTTTTTAGCACAAACTACGTTCAATTACAATATATTGCTCTAACGTAATATAATGGCGACACTTAAGAAGCACAAATTATCAATGTTTGTATAGATTTTGTGGTAAATTGTTCGTGTCTGTGCAAAATAACTGAAATGTTCAGTTTCACGTCTAATTTTAAAAAACATGACTTCGCTGAGTGCATCTTCAACATTTCCGTTTAATATAGGTTACTTGACACAAATAACCGACAGGGGGCATCGCTTCATCAGAAATCCGGAGGCTCTTGATTCATGAAAAACCTGTTGCCACAAGGACTTGACTGCTGAATCAGAGGTATTAGAATCCCTCAACAAAAAGTACCAAGAAGTACTATGATGCTAAGATAATTTTTGGAAATCATACCACATATATTTGGATTTTCAGACATGCATATATTGCCTGTATTCTGGGTACTACAGTATTATCATTTGATAATACCATCATGGTAGTTCCACTTTAGTGCTTTTTAGTCCAGTACAGATTTGTGATTTGAGATTATGATTTGATTTGAAAATAGGTGATTCACGTTGTAGTAAATCTGACAGAATCAAATGTAATTTTTATTATTATATAGGCCTAATGATTAAATTAAAATAGTTCATTTTTAACTGACTTTTTAAAAACAATTATAGTTCATCAAAACAGATTTGTTGAATGGTATAATGTGATTATGACAGCAGATTATCCTAGTCTGGTGTCTGCAGTTGATGCAGGCCAATCTGACACACATAATCACTGAGCCATACTAACATTCACACCAACCGGGATTGAACAAATCACAGAGCAGAGAACACATGGCTTTTTGCTCAGTGCTTTCTACACATTTATGCACACAGCGGCTGATTCTGTGGTGTTCTTGTTGTGGTTAGAGATGAGTCGTCGTCTGCACTTTAATAAAGAGATACTTGTTCAGACCGGTTATATAATGGTCAGAGAACAGTAATGGTGAGGTGAGGCCAAGCAAATACCACACAAATCACACATACTTTTCTCACCCAACTGTTCATTTGCTTTCTCGGTGTTATGTTGTATAAAGCAAAAAATGTCATTTAGCACTTTGTTTGTTTGTGTGTGTGTGTGTGTGTGTGTGTGTGTGTATACCTCATGTAAATTTATAAAGGAATAATATTTCAGCCATGTTGAAGGATGTGGAATCTGGCTTGTGGCATGATACATAAGCAAAGGAAATTAATATTTCACTAAATGTTTTTTTTCACGTACACCTTCCACTTCATTTATTTTTGTGATGTTTGCATTTCTCAGTGAGATATAGTCCATTTGAGCTGCTATTTTCAGATGCCGTTGACATAATGCAGGATCTAAATTCTTCAGTTGCTAACTGTGTTGAGAGTTATATGATTTATTTTATGGATTATGTGACATTTCAGTTGGCTCATCTGATTCACTTGAGTTTGGTTTACAATTTGAGAGAAACAAACTGCTGAACTACATCCTTTTTTCAATGCCTTACATAAACTGTTAAAGTTAACTTATTTAATTTCATTTTTAGGAATCAAACTGCCATAATGAATGCTGTTTTACTGTTTTATCAATTGGTTCTCAGTTTTAAGTTCTTATAAGCACGCAAACAATACTAGGCACAAGTACAAATTCATATTTTGCTGGTCATCATGGCTTAAATCTTTCCTCTTTATGAGCTGGCAAGCCAATTAAAAAGTCTACTTCAGATGTAATTTGTCACAATTATAGTCATTTGTCCTTGTAAATAGACTCTCATTACTACAACATACAGTCTTTGACCTAAAGCAATTACATTAATGCTTAAAAAAAATAAATAATAATATATTTAAAATTAAATATATTATTCTTTAATGATTTATTTTTGTGTATTTATGCAGCTAAGAAAAGTGTTTATTTATTAAAATTTAAGTATTACTATAAATATTTGGATGTGTTACTATTTATTTGTTTATTTATTCATTTTCTTTTAACTATTGATAATATTAAAATAAAAATATTATTTTGAATATTTTAAATATTTTAAAATACTTTTAAGAGAGTGCAATTATATGTGGAAACAGACACCGAAAACACTGCGTAGAAACCATTTTCATTCAGAAATTGTAGTACATTTCACAAATAATTACAAACAACACATTAAATTAAACATGAAATTCTGAAGTATACTATTTTCTTTTAAAATGTACTCTAATGAATGAAAAATCATTTTTTTACAGTGTAACAGGCATCTTTTGTCAAGATATTGTTACTTGAAAATTGTGAAACAGTGCCCATTGTATAGTTTCTCTGTGCTCTTTCTCCCTGCTGTTTAATGACGTAAAACCATTTAAGCTTATGTAAACTCGCTGGCCTAGTGCACAAGGTATTTTCAAACATCCAGAGACTTTTGCTTAAGTGACACCCTCATTTATTTATCACGTCAGAGATATGATCCCTAAGCCTTTGATGAGGCATGACAAATTTGTTTAGACAGAGTAAACTCTATGGTTAATTCCACATATGCTCAGACTCACTAACACAATCACTAAACAGATACTGTCTACAAACTACTGAAGTAAACTGATGCATTATATCAAATGTCAGAGCCATTTTTCTCATTTGTGCCTTTTTCAGATTGTGTTTTTTCCTTATTTAGACGCATCTATAAATGCTGTTAGTGAGTTAGAGAGGCGTCTGATGAGTCACATTATATCAGGACAGCAGAGGAAGGAATGCTTCAGTAGGCAGAGCACTTTACAACTCAACCGATTCATAAACCAAGAGTGCAATATCAGAATTAAATGGGAATGCATATTTCTAAAATTAGTTCTAGTCCTTTTTTTATTCCTTCTTAAAATGCCATAAGTAGAATAGTAAGAATAGCTGTGGATTAGCACCCAAAATATATCCTCTTAAGTATTATACACGGCAGACTAGTTGCATGCCTTTGAATACATTCAGCAGTACACCAGAACACTTTACAAATGCTTGAGACAATGTTACATCATCCTGGTTACATCAAGGCCACTGTATAACATTCAGTGCTTCATGCCAGGTTCTCAAAGGGAGTTCAGCTAAAAATGAAAAATCTGTCATTATTTATTGTATTAGTATCATTTCAAACCCACATACTATTATTTTATAAGCAGAACACAAAATGGGAAAAATCTCTGTTTTTTAATTCAACAGCAGTTTGTAGTAACAATTTCGGCAGAAAATATCTTCAATACAAATAATGTATGAATTACACTGTAACAAAAAAAAAAAAAAGATTTTTTGAAGCTGTAAATAAAACAAACAGATCATTTTCCCCACACAACAGGTTTAAATAAATAAACAGGTTGTAAATAACATTGAGTAAATAATGATGAAATTTTAGGTTATGAATATATGGCTGATTTCAAACCGCTTTATAAATGTCATAAATGTCAAGGGTTTTTCTTTTATTATGTTAGTAATACACTGTTAAAAAAATAGGAATTTTCTGTATTGTTTTTTTTCTTTTCTTTTTTTTCATCATTTACTCATTTTTTACAGGTGTTTCACCTTCATTGCGTTACCTTACATTCATTGCATTGTTTTTTAGAGTTAACGGAAATGTCTGTAAAATGAATGAATAATCTTCTGGGGAAAAATAATAGAAATAAAAATAGAAAAAAATTGCAATTAAATAGAAATGATATTTAATAGAAACATTAAAATCAATCAATAAATAAATAATTTTAAAAAATCCAAAAAATAGAAAATAGTACATTTTATATTTTTTAGGACTTCTCTGTCTGAAAACTGCTTCATACCATCCTCTTCCATTTTCTTCAACTTTTTAGGTGGACAACAAAGAGCGTCAGTTATGTAAAAACAACACTTAGTCAACCTTGACCTATCTTTCTGGGGGTTCAGCTGGGCTGAGCTAGTTTGACAGAATATTCACGTTACAACACACACATAGAAAAAATAAGACTGAGATAGAAATTGAAATGCATTCACTCTTTATTCATGCACACTCACATAATAGTCTTTTTACCTAACAGAGCAACAAGGCTTTTTCTAAGAGTTTCTTGCAGAAACAGAATCACCTGGGCATTTGAAGCTATTTTAATGAAATAAGCCAAGTCAATATAGCTGATCAGGGAAACATCGGTGGATAGATTTAGTTGATCTTGTTAGTGTAATTGGCAGGCCTGATTAAACACAGTGAAAGATCAAAGATCATTCAACTGCTTACTGCTCTCAATTCCGAAAACTCCTCTGAAAACTAAAGGGGATCGTGCATTTTCGGTTGCTGACCCAAGACTGTGGAATACTCTTCCACCTGACATCAGATCTGCACCCTCAGTTGATGTTTTTAAATCTCGCGTGAAATCATACTTGTTTTCTATGGCTTGTTCGCAAACCCCGCCCACCCTTAGTTACTGTTGCCATGACCGACAAACAATGCTGCATTCACACTACACACGTGTTCTCACGCAGTGAAAAATACATCGCAGAGCAAAGAGTAAACTGACAAAACACCGACAGAGAAGACAGAGCAGGTTACTTCTGATATGAAACAAGGTCTCAGGACCCTCAGCTTTTAAATTGTGTCATTTTTAAAGAAATTCAAACAATAAATACCGTTTTGTGGCTTTTCAATGTGTCGTGACAAATCGCAGTATTGCCTCAGTTCAAACACCTGAACCGATCGTCTTTTCATATTTACTTAAAGCACGAAATAAACATGAATAAACATCAGAAAGTGTTTTATTTCAACCGCGGAACACACCATTTTTCAAGTTTAAGTCCACTGAAGTTAATCTCTCCTATCTGATTTGTGGTAAAGGCTAGAAGAGATACAGCTGCGGCTACTGAGAATGTGTATTTACATATTTTCCGAGCCGACAATATAATGTGAAAACTATGAAAATAGTTTTAAAAAGCACATAGCACCATAGTTTCATCACTTTAGAGTGTCGCAATGACCGTCTTTTTGCAGTAAAGGATCTGTCAGAGTTTAATGAGAGGGAAGATGACATGAAGCGTCGCGGTTAACCTGCATTGAAAACAGATGAGCGCACATGTGCAGAATACAGCTCCCTTTCGGGGCCAAGTTCACGGGATTTTGTCCACAGAATGATAAGTGCACACGTTTTAACATATTATTTTATTATTTAACACTCAGTATTTAACTTTAGCGCTGCAAGCAATGCATACAGCGCTGGACATGACAGATTTTCTGGTACGCAAAACAAGTACTTTAAAGGAATACCTTAGCGTATTACCGTTACCGTGGCAACCAACAACAACACAGCTTAACCCTCCGCACATATTTATATGTAGTTATATTGAAAAAGTTTCAATTCAGTCGATCTTTTTTACCCCGTTTTAACATGTATTTCTATGGAGACCTGTCGTAGCTGTCGGGCAAGATGGCGGATAGCAGCGGCGGCGCATAATCTCTGCGTTCTGATTGGTCAGATCGCCTGTCAATCAAGCTCTTTGCGAACGGTCAATTGCTGATTTTTTGATGATGTAATTTGTTTGAATTGTTTTTCTGTTATTGTTGATTACTGTTGTGTTGCTGTACAGTCCTTTGGTCTACTTTGTAGTGGAAAGGGCTTTATAAGTAAAGTAGACTTGAGACTTGAGTAGACAGTGCAGTCAATGAATGAAGTCAACACGGTTCGGCTCATGCTATATAGGAGCGGCGTTTACGTCATGACGGTGCTTATGTAAGATTCTAATTCCTTCTTGGCCTGGTTTTCTCTCACTCTCGCTGACTGTGGTCAAACACTAAGGGGCATTCATGACCCTACAGCTGGCCCTGTCATTGTGTGTTTATGTCTTAGTCTCCTTGGAATCTCAGAGAAGACATTTTTTGTTGTTTTTTCCCCTCCTTTGTTATAGTGAAGCAGTGCTAGTGTCTTTTCTCCACCTGTTTGAATGCTTCATATGAAGAATCATGGCCACAAACACATGCTTTCAGTGGAGCTGGAATGGGATGAAATATCGATTTCCAACGAATGTGTAAAGTCAATGAAGTGACCTCTATAAATGACCCAGCTGTTACACTGAGAATCACACTACAGGGTCACTCTTGAAATTTTATTTTCTGAAATCTTAAATGGACCTGTTACATAAGAAAGGAATACTAAACCTTAATGGATACCTAAAGCAAAAGTTATTCTCTCTCTACATAATTTCAGTGAGGTCCAAAAAACCGCTAGAGAAGATGATTTTATTTTACATTTTGAATTTAACACAGTTTTGTTCATTGTAAATTATATTTTCAGTATAATATATTTGAATGAATTGAGTGAGTTAATTTATGTATAAACTTTTTAATAATTTATAAATACCTCATTTATTATGTATTTATAAAGTTTCTTTCATAATCCTAAATGTTATATAGTGAAATGCATAATGACAGATTTTTCATTTTAGGTTATGAATATATGGCTGATTGCAAAACTCCTTATAAAAATCATACATGTCAAGGGTTTTTCTTTTTTCTATTGTAGTAGTACACTGTAAAAAAAAATCGTAAAAATAGGGCACAATGTACTGTGTTAATATGAAGGAATTTTCTGTACTGATTTTTTATTGCGTTGTGTTTTAGAGTTAAAGGGGGGGACAAAAAAAATAGAAATAATATTTAACAGAAACAATAAATAAATTTAATACAAATTTATTTTATGAATTTAATAATTTAATTTAGTTATTTCATAATCCTAAAATATTATATAGTGAAAATGCTTCTATTTTGCATTTAAAATTTAAGTTTTGTTCATTGTAAATTATATTTTCAGCATAATAAATTTGAGTGAATTTAAGTAAACATTTATTTAATTTATTTATTTACTTTTCATTCATTTATAAATGTTTTTATTTATTATTTATTTATAAAATTGATTTCATAAATTGTATTTAAAAAATATAAATAAAAATATAAAATATATAGTAAAAATGGGTCATTTAAATTTAGAAGTGTTATGTTCTTTAAAAATAATATTTTCAGCATAATAATTAAGTGAATTTGAACGTTCATTTATTCAAATAAAATTATAACTTTTTAGTTGCTTATAAATGTCTTATTTACATTTACATTTTTTATGAATTTTAAAACATATTTTTATAAAACTTTAGTGATGATGTGCATTTTAAATTTTTTTAAATAAATAATTTTAAAGTATATATAATTGTAACTTATTATTTATTTCTTTGTTTTATAAATGTTAATATTATTTTCTTTACAAGCTAGAGACTTGTCCCAGTTTTGTCTTTATCAAAAGCGTCTCACATTGGCACTTGGAAAGTTGAAAAGAATATAACAGAAGGATGACTGAGAAACTAAATATTTACAAATGTGTGTGCGTATAAATGTGACCTCAAAAGGTGTGTCTCATTTCGGAGAAAAAGACAAAGAAACCAAGCAATGCTTTGCCTTCACAATGCTCTATTCTTAGGAACACAGAGAGAACAAAGGTAGAATGAGTATGAATTGAATGAATAGAATGAATTGAACTAAAACAGAGCACAGCTGAGTACCTATAATGAGCATGCAAATGTTAACTCTCTAAATGAGCCAGCTGCATACTTCAAACCACCAATTATGTAAGCTGAACATATCCCCCATATGTTTCAGATTGGGGAGGAATTCATTTGATATTTGCCTGACATAGGAGGCGTAATTAGCGTATGTAGGCCAACACATGATCCCCAGCGCTAGAGAAAAGAACTAAAAATATAGCAATTTCAGTATTACCACACAGCTCCGTTGCCATGGCAACCACTGTGCTGGAGAATAGGTGATGCTAAACTGAGAATAGGTGATACTGACAAACATTCAGACACCAAAAAACATGCCAAATCACACACACTTGCATACACGCAGTGACCAGTAACCATTTACGTGGCTATTGACACACTGCCGCTCATCCATGATGTTACGTCAAATCACTGGAACAATGCAGTCCACTGAGACACAGGATAAAGCAGATAAAACAACCAAACAGAACAAATGATTAAACACGCACTGTCCTCAAAGCCTATAAAGCCCATCATTTGGCATCTGAAGCACCCTGTGGAGCATTTAGTTTTGGACCAGCTGTTCATGGACCACAATTCACTAAATCTAGCACATTATTATCAGACACTTGAGTCCATTTGAGTATTAAATGTTGTTATATTGCCAATCAAAAGTCGGGAATAATTACCATTACTATTATGTTTTTGAAAGAATTCTCTTATGCTCACAAAGCCTGCATTTACTTGAGCAAAAATACAGTAAAACAGTAATTTTCTTAAATATTGCTACAATTTAAAATAATCGTTTTCTGCTTCAATATATTTTTTTCTTATAATTCAATATACTTTGAATTTTCAGCATCATTACTCCAGTCTTCAGTGTCACATGATCCTACAGAAATCATTCTAACATGCTGATTTGCTGACAGCTAGCCCCCATCTTAAAGGGTGTTGTTGATAACGCATGTCTGTTTTACATGTGCGTCATTGTGTGACAGTGATACAGGTCTGTTTGTAACCTAGACAAGCGTCTGAATTCTCAAACAGCCAGTAAAGAGGAAAAGGTCAGGCTACTTGGTCAGGACACCTTGTGTTAAAAGTTTCACACAGGGCAAGACATTAGCATCTTTAAAACCTGTGATAATGTCGAGTGATTTTCCGCTATCTCTTTATAAAGACTGTGAAAGCTAAAGAAAACATCCTGAGTAAGTTCTTAAAGGGTTATTTACGCAAAAATAAACATTTGGTTACACTTAAGTTTGGGGACCAATTCTCACTCTTAACTAACTATTATCTATTAATTTATCCCTCAGTAAGCTCCTAATTTGCTGCTTATTAATAGTTAGTAAGGTAGTTAGAATTAAGGGATTTAGAACATGGTCATGCATTAATGTGTGCTTTATAAGTACTAATAAGCAGCCAATATGCTAGTAATATGCATGCTAATAAGCAACTAGTTAATAGTGAGAAATAGTCGCTAAACTAAAGTGTTACCAAAAATTCTATCATCATTATTTCTACTGTGGAACCATAGTGTAGATATTTTGAAGAATGTTGATAACCAAATCATTTTGTTATTACAAAAATGTCTTTTATGTTCCACAGAAGAAAGTTATACAGATTTGGAGTAAATGAAGACAGAATTTTCATTTTTGGGTCAACTATTGCATTTTTAACCAACTCAAAGGGATAGTTCACCCAAAAATGAAAATTCTGTCATTAATTACTCGCCCTCATGTCGTTCCAAATTCGTAAGACCTTCGTTTATTTTCAGAACACAAATTAAGATATTTTTGATGAAATCCGAGATCTCTCTGACCCTCCATAGACAGCAAGAGTACTACCGCAATCAAGGCACAGAAGACATCGGTAAAATAGTCCATGAGACGTCAGTGGTTCAACCATAATTTTCTGAAGCGTCGTGGTACTCTCGATAATTGCGGCGGACTTTCCCGGGAGAGAAGAAATCGTTGAATAAATAAAGTCGTTTTTTGGGGGGGGTTTTGTTTGCGCACAAAACGTATTCTCGTAGCTTCATAAAATTACGGTTGAACCACTGATGTTGAATGGACAATTTTAACCTTGTCTTTACTACGTTTCTACGCCTTGACTGTGGTAGTACCATCGTTGTCAATGAGGGTCCGAAAGCTCTTGGATTTAATCAAAAATATCTTAATTTGTGTTCTGAAGATGAATGAAGGTCTTACGGGTCTGGAACGACATGAGGGTGAGCAAATAATTTTCATTTTCAATTTCATTTTTGGTTGAACTATCCCTTTAATGCTTTATATTGCACTATTCTTTATTTAGCATCTACAACTCAAGACCCAAACTGGGTTTTAGTGACTAATAGTGACTTAATAGTGTAATTTGATATACAAGATACAGCACATCTTGCTAAAAAACAAACAAATCACAGTAGGAGACCAGAATTTAACACAAACAAGTTTTATTTTTCCTCCAACATACCGTGTACGACAGATATAAGATAGAGGTATCTGAACATGTCAAATAATAATATTTATTAATATCATTATTGTAACATTAATAACATGGAATGTACTTTTTGAAGCTCCATTCACTTTTTCAATGTTTTTTCTTTTTAGTTTATTTAGGAAATATGACATAAATAAAGCTTTATTATAGTCTCTGTATGTCAACTAACTATCCGAATATAGTTGTCTCTTCACGACAGGTAAAAGTGCAAGGGGAGGGTGCTTGTAGAGCGTTAACAGTCTTCCTTTTCGCCACCTACTATTCCTTCATTCGCTCGGAAGCTAATCAAAGTTCCGGAACCTTCTCAAGGAATGAGGACGGGAACGAAATCAGGTCCTTTTCGGTAAATAACGTTTCTCAATAAATAGAACAAAAAAGGGAAGTGCAGAAACGTTGTAACAGTGCATTGGGGGAAGTGAGCAAAGCTACTAAACATGGAGGAAGCAGATCGTGTGACGTCTGGACATTAGCTTCTCGACCCTTTTTAATCCTCTACACACGCGAAAAACAACTGAACAGGTGGGGCTTTGAGATTTTACTCAGTTGAGCATCTCGAGGGACTGAAAGAACGAGGAAGAGAAAGAAACATTTTCCCATTCGAACGAAGCTGTGGTTTAATCTGTGCTGTGGTCCTCTAATTGCGAAATGATGGTGATGAGGTTCTCCAATCCGAAGATGTAACCGCTATCCTGGCCCTCGTGGACTACACTGTCCTCGCCGTAGTGCCGACACGTGGTGTGGGCAAAGTCAATCATGCGAACGTCCACCACCGGGCCGCTGTCTGGTCTGGCCATGCGTCGCACCACAGCAGAGCTGCTGGTGCCACTACCGCTGCCGCCACAAGCACCGCTGTTGCTACTGCTGCTGGCCGCACCTGCACCGTGAGGGAATCCAAAAGCACCACCCTCCTCTTCTTCTTCCTCTTCTTCCTCCTCATCTTCTTCCTCCTCCTCATCGTCGTCTTCCTCCTCCTCTTCCGAAAGCCCATCCTCTGCGGAGTGGCGTGATCGCGGAGGGTCTCCGTCGTATATTATCAAGAGCGAGCTGGAGTAAAAGCGGTAGCTTTCGCAGGCTTCCAGAGCCGCCTGCATGTCTCTCAGCCTCCGCAGCACCGGCGACAGGAGCTCGCGTCTTAGGCGTCGCCCGTCGTGGAAGAACTGAAAGATGGCCTCTTTGAAGCCGGACAGAGTCAGCTTACGGCCGTGGTACTTGTTCATGAACATGAGCTGCCCTGTGTCTGAATGGTAGACCTGGAGGAAAGTGAAGAGAAGCGTGTGAATAAAACATTGTCTTTAAGTGTTTCTAATATTATGGAATTACGCTCAAGAGCTGCACTAACCTGCATGCCGCAGAGGCGCACTCCGATGCTGGCGGACGTACTCTGCTGACATTTGCGGATCTGGACGGCCTTCTTCTCCTCAGAGGCGTCGTCCCCGTGCTGCCTCGTGCCCATCTTCAGATCAAGCACGCATGGAACTGTGTAGCGCCACGTCAGGTTCTCCAACAGGATGAATTCTGATGGGAGGTGCTGGGTTAAGGGAAATGCAGTTTCTCCTTTCTTTTCAGTATTACTCTACAATTAAGCTTTGTTTTTCTGCATAATAAATAGGCCTGTTTTATCTATTTACCTCAGAATTGTCATTCTAATTGTAAATCTGCATACAAATACAAGCTTTATCAGTTTGAATACATACAATAATGAGTAATTTTCTTTTTTTTTAGTGATTTAAGTACAATTTGTGTAAAATAGGTGTTTCTTTAAAGTGTAAATAATTAATTTAAATGAATTATGTATATAATTATGAATGTGCTATCATTCATTTGCATTATATTTATTTAAATTTATTTAAATTACACATTATAATCAGTTACAAATATTTTTTCCATTTCATTTCAATACTTATATATATATATATATATATATATAATTTTTTTTTTTTTTTTACACATTACCATCATTTACAAAATATTTTTTTTTATTTCACTTCAATACATAAACTATATATATTCCAATTTTTTGATATAACTATCTTATGCTTACTAAGGCTGCAACAGAGTAATCTGTGAACTGTAATTTGTGAAATATTACAATTTAAAATAAATTATTTTTTATTTTATTATATTTTAAATTGTAACTTATTCCTGTGATTGCAAAGCTGAATTTACAGCAGCAATATGCTGATTTTGTGCTCAAGAAATATTTCTTATTTTCAGTGTTAAAAACAATTGTGCTGCTTAATATTTTGGTGGCAACTGTGGTCATTTTTTGTCAGGATACTTCAATGAATAGCAGGCAATAACAGCATTTATTTGAAATAGAAATCTTTTATAACTTATGTATTTACTGGCATTTTGATCAATATTTAATGCTTTGTAGCAGAATAAAAGTATTAGTTTTTAAAAACAAAAACAAAAAAACAACAACTTTACTGAATGTTTGAATGGTATTCTGTCTGTGTGTGTGTGTGTATATATATATATATATATATATATATATACACACACAACAATTAGCAGTAGTAGTTGTTGTTTGTGGCAGCATTGAAGGATACTGTATTGGTTGCGGTGTTTTGCGTTCTCCTTCATCCTCTGCAGGTGTTGTTGGTGGCACTTGAGGCTCCAGGGGTTGTGCTTGAGCTGAGGGCCGGCAGCATTGCTCCTCTCCAGGCTGTAGTAGAACACCTCGGCCTGCTTGAGCCACTCCAGCTCCTCCTCGCGTTTGACACTGGAGGGGTAAGAACAGAGGTGGGTCAAGTTACGGCTAAAGGCTGGAATACACTACACAGCTTTTAAAATCTGAACAGATTTTTAAAACACTAGGCATCATACACTTGCCGACTTTGTAAATAGGGACAAAGGAAAACTGGGCATCATACACTACACGACCGAGGATCATACACTACCAGATTTTAAAGTCGTTCCGATCACAGCAAACTCACGCAGAAACGTGCACCTTGTTGCTAGGAGACGCATGACAAACGAAAACAATATGTGTTCTAAAATCGGCTGAAAATATCAAACATGTTTGATATCCTCCGACTGGATGGAATCAAAGTCTGAAGCTGTGAGCATCATACACTACTCGATTTTCTGTGGAATCTGTCAGCTGTAATCTGTAATCTGCAGACTGGCTCTGGCTTTCCTCAACAAGCGTCAGCTTGTTCAGACTGTAAAATCGGGGGGAAATCAAGGCAAAAATCGTGTAGTGTATTCCAGGCTTAACTTGCTGAATCAGTCTACGTGTTTGGTAGAACTTGTTTTAAGAGATCTGAACAAACCCTTAAGCACATATGTAAACTTTGGCATGTAATTCGTCCTGTGCTGTTTGTGCTACAGACATAAACGACACCCCAAGTCATATGGCTTGTTATCCATGATTGCTAAAATCCTAAATCCCCCACAAAGAACAAATGCTTCTTATCTCGCCTTTCACCCCTTCCCCAGTCACACTGAGGTCACTTCTAAGTCACAAAGCTACGCTGGTTACATAACCTCTTGCTAAACTTTGGCTCAAAACACACATTTGAACCAGTCTGGTTGCCAGCAGCTGAGAGTGCATCTGTTCTGCCCAGCTGGGTGTTCTGTGGGTCAGTGCGCTCAGTGACTCCTCATGACGACAAGGACGCTCCGATCGGTCACATTCTCATTGAGTCAGACAAGTACTGAGCAGGGCCATTATTACAGGAGAACACAGGCTAGTACTATTGAAAAGATGTGGGGTATTGTGGCCTAGAAATTAAAGCTTAAGACTGAAAAGCTGCTGGTTTGATCCACAAGTAACAGTATGGGGTTTGTCAGTATTGAGTCCTTGAGAAAGACTCTGAATCTCCCTGCCTGCAGTCTCTGGAAAATGGCTACATTTTGATCTAAATACACCTTTTTTTATTTTGGGGAAAAATATAACTGCAATTTAAAATGCATCTTTCAGGCCTGCACAGTTTGGCGATGATTATACACCAATTTGACTATAAAATTAAAATGATTATTTTTACTTTTTATCTCAATGTAAAAAAATGAGTTGTTAATAAAAAGAACTTTATTAAATTTATTATTAAAGTAACTTTAGAATTACTACATTTTTAGCTGCTCTGAGACAAAAAAAGTATTATCGTGAGCTGCATGTGTGTAAATGAACACCCTCCAAAATGTACGAGTACACATTTAGTTAAACAGCAGCCTTCGCGATTTGATAATCGAACTAAGCCAAACTGCGATTTTGATTTTATTATTTCAATTAATTATTCAGCCCTACTTGTAAGGTGGATGCTTATAGGCCCATATCAAAAGACACACTCCCAAGTTCCTATTATATTCTGGTCTCTGGTCTCTCATTCAATGTAAGTCTATTGGATATGTCCACATGTTAAAATGTTATTTTTGTTGACTAAATTACATGCCATTTTAATCACAGTTAAAATTGACAATCTATTCTAATAACCAATCTTTGACTAAATTTATATACATTTTCAAGACAAAAACATTGACTAAAACAACGATGTAAAATGAACACCACTTCTACGTTTCAACTCTTCAAGCCTATTTTTGCATCTATTATGCATATTGCTAGGATGACTGCACAATCAGATGTTACCATCCCCTCACCTCTTGTCCTTATCCTTCCGAGCGTGTCTGGACCGGTCCTTGCTGTAGCCCTCATTGTCCAGCAGCATCTTACTGACCCATTTTATTTTGTTTTTGGGTTCCAGGTCGGCCAAGGGGTCCACATTCTCCAGGTCCCCAAGCTCACTGTGCAGAGGGTACGCAATAAGACACAAATTTCCTTCCTCATCCTCCTCGAAACTCACTGACACCACACCTGTAGAGAGATGAGAGAGAAATGCAATAGGAGAGAGAAAGAAAAAAAAAGAATAAGGTCAGAGTTGAAATCATAATAACTTGCACTTCAGCAAACAGGAAGTAGTCAGAGTTCCGAGCTTAAAGTAAACTGTCTGGGAAATCTTTAACATCTCTTACCCACTTCTCTTTTTTGCGCTTAAAAGCTCGCCAGTCTTTAACAAAAGCTACTGAGTCGACAGCACGGGCTGCTCCTAACCTGATAGGAATCACACAATCCATAACAAAAACAACGAGACAGAAATTCTTGGAAAAGAGAGAAAGAGGAAGCAAAGAAGGCTGAGGGTTGGGAAGAGAGAGAGAAGTCTATGAAACAACAACAACAACAACAGCCAATGTACAGGAGCGGCTTCACTGTATCAGTTTTCTGAATCTGTCACAGCAAACCACATCAAATGTCTGTTCAATCAATGCCACACAAGAAGGAAACCAGCCAGCAAACAAATGACAAGAGGCTAAAGATATGATGAAACCAACACTATTTATTGTCAAATACCATATCACTTCATGACTCAAATTCAAGACTAATTTCAAAAGCATCCATAGAGCAAAATGCATCAAAACTTGGCAAAAAATGAAGGCATCACATGTAAACATCACAAGAATTACAAAAATATATTATGAACCTGAAAGACACAAGAAACATCTTTTGCACTAAATAAATAAATAAATAAATCTGTTATTCTAAGAGAAGAGAGAATACAAAAACCGATAAGGTCAAGAAAAAAGTTCATTTAAAATTTATATACATATATAAAAATAAAATAATAATTAAAATAAAGATTTTCTTTTTTATTCTCATTCTGGTATTTTTTATGTATCAAAGTAAAAAAAATGCAAATAATTCAATACAATATTTTTTAAAAGACAAAAAAAATGATGTAAATTATATTTCATCTGTTTTTTATTACAGAAAATGAGATTTGTTTGCATTATAGTAAATAAATTATTTATAAAGCATTTAAAATATATATTTATAAAGAAATTTAAAAGCATTATTTTCAAAACAACAGAGCACAATGTAAAAAAACACAGCCAGAGTCTCGCCTAGACTTCCAATTCAGAATATTAAAACAGGCACTCAGTATATTATTATTGACAATAACTTCCTACAGTTAAGAAAAAGAAATGCATTTCAAGACACCATAAACAACCACAAAGATGCCCAAGCTTCTGTTTTGACATCACACCCATCCCCCCAACCTCACCCAATAAAAAACATGTTCTGCACACTTATCACACTGGAAAACAGGCCATTTAAAGTCTATGGATGCTGCATTGTGAATCCAAACAGGGCTGTATGTATGTGTGTGTTTTGAAAGAACAGAGAGAGAAAAATGAGATGGCCATAAGTAAAAATCTAAGCCGGTTGAACTTGTGTTTCCAGGTGTATCCTCAGGAATGACAGCAAATTTTGAAACCACAAGTGTGTGGGAAGCAGTCTATGATGTCATGTCAGCAGTCTTTGGGTCCAGAAAAAAAAACAAAACCGATTGCCATTGTTGCTGCATTTCAAGTTCGTTAAGCTGGGAAGCAATCCACATTCAGTTATCTTCAAATGAAACCCTGACACCTAGGTGTATGGGTTAAACAAAGTACAGCCTTGCTAGCATGCTTTAACTTACCTTTTAGCGGCCCTACCTGAAAGGGACATTTACAAAGATAGCAGTACACCCAAATATTTAAAGAAATTTCAACTTCCATAAAACATAAAGGAGATGGCTGTAACCATTCACTTTATTGTAAACAACAATGAATGTGACTGGCAGGTGTCTCTTTTTCTGTCCCACTAAATAATGACAGACACACGGGTGACTAAATAATAGAAGGATTTTCATTTTTTGGGTGAACTGTCTCTTTAAGAATTAATTACAACAGCGCCACCTTGAGGAGAACCGCGTTAAGACGGAAACACAGCAGCAGTGCTGGCCTTCATTCAATATGACGTTTTTTACAGTCTAACACATCGAAAAATATCACATTGTACAAGAAAGACAGTTTTGAAAAAGAAAAGAATGGCTTTTAAAGCCAGGAAAAAAGGAAAAAATCGTCAAATAAGTACTTACCTCTATATTGCGGTGTAAACTTCCGCATAGCCCCAGGAAGGCTCTTGTAAAACTGATGCTCCCGGGGGATGAGGGGCTTGCATATCGTCTGCTCCCCGAAGCGGAGCACACACGAGTGTCCCCCCACCTGGTGCACAAAGGGCTCAAGGAGCACCCCTTTCCCCAAATACCCCTGCGGCTCTGTCTGCATCCCCTCGATGGCTGGGCTCATCCTCCGGGGGCATTAGACTCTCGCTTCTGGTCCAGCTGGACACCACAGACGTGTAGACGGATGAAAAGGACGAAATGGCCTCAGTGTTTTTCTTTCTGTCTTTCGTTTATCTCGATTCACTCTATCGTTGATTCACGGTCAGTGATGTATTCTCCGCCGTGCAACAGAACACTGCAGGACATAAACAAAAGAAACAGGAAGGAGGAAGAAAGGCGACACGACAGAAGAAAGAACACAGCTCTGTGTTTGGATTCAAACCTTTCTTTTACGACACGATTAATCTAGTTCGTATCTTCCTCATTTAGAAATGAATTAGTTGTTCTAAGGGCGAAATTTTATGGGATTTAATCGAGAAAGAGCAGCTTAAACGCCCGAGTGTCAGCCGCTCTCTCGGAAGCTCTTCCACTGACACCGTAATCTCTCGCCGAACTGAGAAAATGTCAGCGCTGCATCAGTAGCTCCGCCTCTAACATCAAATCGACCAATCAGAGCACCGGAAACGGTGTTGGGTGGCAACAAGCGGAGAGGACAGAATGCGAACAAAAGAGTGAGGAAGGGTGGGGGAGGGGAGGATGTATATGGTCTTCGGTGGAGGGGGGAAGCTGAGCGACTCAGCTGTTTTTCTCCCTGTGACATGGATGTCTTAGGGAAGCTGGTAAAGTGCGCTCGAAAGTGTCACGACACGAAAATGCAGAAAAATGCAGTTTATGGGTAACAGGAAACGAAAAGGCAGAAATGAAAATGATCTATATTAAATGAACATTTTAAATGAAAACTATAATAAACTAGCAGATAACATTGACATGGCCAAGATGTCAAAGAAAAAAACAATCATTTTGACAATAAACAGTAGTTTTTTCCTATTGTTTTTTGTTTCAAAGCTTAACATAAATCATAATATTAATTTTTATAATATCCTAATGTCTTCATTATAGTCACTTTTAGCTGATAAGAGCTGGGCAATGATATAATTTACATTTTGTGATGATCTTAACAAGGCCTATGTACTTTGCTTGAGTAGGCTATACAGATAAAGTAATATATATGTATATAACTTTATAATATAATTATTGTAATAATATAGTTTATATTTTGCAACAATCTTAACAATCAGGCAGCTGAGATTTGCTATAAAGTATAGCTTTACATGAGTATATACTGTATGTATGCGGATAAAGTTGGATATACTTCGCTATATTGAACTTTAGAGCTTTGCAGTTATATAGTTTGCATATTTTGTGACAATATGAACAGTCTCACAGCCAAGATTTGTGTATGTAATGGGTACATATTGCTTAACCTGAGTGTACTGTATGCGGGTGGATGTACTACTATATATCCAACTAAATATGTTTCTAGGCAATAATAAAATTTAAATTTTGTGATGATATAAACA
>JAFVLL020017502.1:0-16857 GCA_021397915.2 Tor tambroides
ATATGAATCATTACCAACTAGTCAGCTGACATCCACAATCGTCCACAAATCATGGTTAAAGGGGTCATGAACTGCCCTTTTCTATTATTTTGTAGTGTTCTCTGAGGTCTGGGACAAACCAAGCCGATGGTCGACCAACGTCGGGCCATCTGCAAGCATCTGTCGGGCTAGTTTAGTGTGTTCCACATGTTGGCTCTCATCGGCAGCAGCGTCGGCGAGAGTGAGAACTCTGAATGGATGTTCAGTTTAGCGAACGAGTCATGCCCGAGAATTAAAGCAAATGTGATGAAAACTACTAAGTAAATGAACCCTGCACAGACAGAAGACCGTTCTAATGTTACGTGATCTTACCCAAGCATTCCAATATGCAAATATTTTCAGAACAACGTGAGCTGATTAAAATGAAGAAAGTTATCAACACAACTGCATTCAAAATGGTAAGCAAGCACTGCTTTGTTTACATTTTGTATATCTGCGCATATCTTGTACATCCTTGTTTCGGTTTCTCCTTTTAAATAACAAATATTTACTGTTGATAGCTGCTAATATAGACAGCTAATTCCTCTCACGCAGGCGCAGAACGCACGTGTTAGTTTGCAGTCGGCTGTAGTCTGTGCGGTGTGTTTGAGTGCAGCTTTTTGATCCAGACGCTGCCGATGCGAGGTGACAACACCGTCGGCTTTCGCCGCCACTAGTTCTTTGAAGTCAGCTTGGTGTGTTCGTGCCTTAACAGGCTATTTTCTATCCTGTTTTGACCCCCCTCATTGGAACGCTCTGTTTGAATAGGCACGGCCAATTGTAGACTCAGAAGTCCACGCCCACTGCTATGATTGGCTAACAGTTGTGTATGTTTGACAGCCTATGTCCCTCATAGATGGCCACTGCTGTGATTTAGGTCAAAAATGCATTAAATACTGAAAATCCTGTGTCGAATTGTGCCTTGTTTGTAAACAAACAAAGGACCCAAGTTCATTAATAAACAAACCTCATTCAATCTTTCCTAAAATTGATCAGAAGGAAGGCAATGCAAAGACTGTTTTTCCACAACTTGGCACTGCACAGCGTCTAGTTGTATTCGGAGCGATCGTTATCGTTTGGTTTGTGTAGACCTGCATTCACCTCTCGTTATTTACACTATGTGCGTGAATCAGTGGGCGGGGCTAAACAGGCAGTGATGTAGAAGCAGACGTTGAGCTCCCTCTGCGGAGGCGGTGTTTATCCACACTACTACATCATATAGTAGAACATTCCACATCGTTTCGGGAAACTCGCTTCATTATAAGCGGTTTTTAGACTAACAAGAAAAGTTTTGAGTTCTGAAATTTACAGGGTGTTTTTATAGTAAACTGACCTCTTAGATGCCAAAATATCAAGGGAATTTTGGTTTCTCGGTTCATGACCTCTTTAATATACCAATAACATGTACGGTCATGTAAAGGCCTTAAGCACTTTTTTTTTCAGAAAAATCAGACACTGTTTAAACATGATTGGTACATGTAGATTTTTGCTCAAATTCAGTGTCCCTCATTTTTGCTCTGCATGTAAAAACCTTTAGAGGCATCGTGTCCTAACCAGACATAAGACTCTGTAACAAGCAATTTCAAATCGTTCACAAATCACAACTAATCAGAAGGACAGGCCCTCTCTCTGAAAGTGCACTGCTGTCTCACACTGGTAACAAAACAGATTTAAAAAAATGAAAAAAATTGTAAACACATGACTGATACAATCTTTGTAATGAAATACACTGTATAATTAGATATACTCAGATTCAGGGGCAATATTACATTTTTATTAAATCACAAATGAATCAAAATGTAATATGAACATTTAATTGAACTCTCTAAAAATTGCAAATCCTGGCATATCCGCAACAAATACACGCTACTTTTTAAAATAATATAATAAATAAATAAATAAATAACGAGATAAATAACATATGAGACCATCAATCATCTGATTACAGCTCATCATTGGCTTTTGCAATAAGTTAAAGGGACAGTTCATCCTAAAAATTTTAAATAATTTGGCACCCTCCAATTGATTCAATCCGATATGAGTTTCTTTCTTCTGTTGAGTACAAAAGAAGGTATTGTGCAGAATGTGGGTAACCAAACAATTGACGGTAGCTATTGACTTCAATAGATTTTTTTCCATACTATGGATGTCAAAACTATTTGGTTACCAGCATTCTTCAGAATAACTTCTTTCTGTTCAACAGAACAAAGAAACTCTTACAGGTTTGGATCAAGTGGAGTGTGAGTAAATGATGACAGAATTTTCATTTTTGGGTGAACGAACACACTGACAGACACAGCTTTCAAATGCTCTTGTGTGTTTCTGTGTGAGTGCTCGGTGAAGAGATCATTGTAGCCAATCACAGTCATGTCTGTTGAGCGCGTGAAGACAATGACCAATCAGCGCTCTTTAAGATTCTGCTCAACAGCACTCAAATGTTAGCGGGAAATTGACGTTTTTAAAATTTCAGTACCGGATGGTATCGTGGTCGGTACTTTTGACAACACTACTAGACAAAACTACATAATGATTTTTTTACAGGTTGCATCAATCAACACATCTCTTCATTAGTAATTTGACTGATGCATTAATTCATTTCCAAGGATTGTTAAGTTTCCAATAGCACATGAAGACAGCAGAGAAGTGCTCTCGCTCAGCAAAGTGGAGTGCATTATTTTATTACCTTTGGGCTTAATTATTTTGAGTCGTTTGGGACACTGTGACACAAGGCTCTCTAACAATATATATACGCAATCATGCTGCACATATCAGAAGTTGCGCTCTCCGGCGCAGTTAGCACTCACACTACATGCGTAACCCCCCGCCCCATATAAATATACACACACATACACATACGGCACATTTGACATTGAGTTGACAATGCATGTTTTAGTTAGGATGCAGATGTAAATTTGTTCATTATCAAAATCGGTAACATCTGTAAAAATTGCAACAACCTCCTTTTTTATATGGTGAAATTGTTAGAGTTTTATTAAAACTAACCATTGTTCTTCCATAGTAGCATACATTTATATCATGATAAGCAGAGTTAAAGGGGGCATGTGTTGCTTTTTTAAAGATCATTATTTTGTGCATTTGGTGTAACAGAATATGTTGACATGCTTTAATGTTCAAAAAACACATTTTTCAAATACTGTACTTTATTGTAGGTCCTCTATGCCCCTCCTCTCTCAAACGCGTCATTTTCTACAAAGTCCCTCCTTCCGACAAGTGCAGTCTGCTCTGATTGGCCAGCTGACACAGTGCATTGTGATTGGCCGAACACCGCAAGCACTCATCGGAAATGTAACGCCCCTTACCATAATCGCATGCTTCAGCTTTCAAAGTAAATGTAAAGACAGTTAATAATGTCCTTAGTTTTACCATCAGTTCAAGCCCGAAAGGGGAAGAGTCGTGACAGACACAGTGATGAAGCTCGTATGTGTTTGCACACAAGCCGCGGTTAAGAAAGCTGAGTCCACTGTGAGGTGACCCTGTCCCTCTCTCTCTCTCTCTCTCTCACACACACACACACACACACGAGCGCGCACACGCACACACACACAACGCGCAAAACAGTCAATAGCAAATACTTAAACTAATAACTAATAAATGTTTATTTGTCTCATTTGTTGTCAATTTCTATGTCCTTACTACATTTTGTGTGTTAAATGCAACTGCATTATTTTGTTACCGACTTGGGCAAACGTCCAATGTCCACTGTAACTGTTTCTTTGTAATGAGTATTTGTTGTATTGGTGTACCTTCTAGAGCGTCCTTGAGCCTGGGAAAGGCGCTATATAAATTAAACACATTATTATTATTATTATTATTATAACAAAAAAAAACATATAGTCGCTGATTCAGAAGCGCCAGATTGTCAAAGATAGCAAAGTCAGAATTACCTCCTCTCCTAGGTTCACGAAACGGTCGTCCATAAAATGCATTGCTGTTCTGTTGTAAGTAATCTTAATGATTCCTAAATGCATCTACTTTCAGAAGGCCGGAAATAAAGTGCTTTTGCTTTCGCCTAGAAACACACAGTGTCTCCCTGACATGGCTTGAACGAGCCATTTTAGGGGGGCGTGGCAGTCTTAACTTTGATAAAGAATATCTCTTTGGTTTTGAGACTTTAGTCTTTGCAACTTCAGGGATCTCATCTATGCACAAACAGCTTGTAACGCTCAAAAGAGAAAGGAAAACTTGAAATCACATCATATGACCCATTTAAAAACACACATATAGCACCTCAATACTGTGGTAAAAATGCAACTATATGGTTTCTAGATAGCCTATTTATATGAAAAACAGTAGTCTAATACATTTATTATAAATGCACAAACGCTAACCTATAGCTTAAATCACAAATATACTGTAATTACATTCCATTACTCCTTTAATACATTTAATACACGTCTACATTAATATAATACATTTGATATAAATACCCCACATTTCTGCCACAATACCATTGTGCAGTTAGTGTTACTACAGTAAATCCATGGTAAACGATAGCGATTTGTTGACTGAAAAAGCCTTCTGACTGTATCGTTGCAAGCAGTGTTTTTCTGCTGTTTGTCAGCGCTGTTTTATCTGGATTTAAACTAGTTTACATCAGCTGACTGATATCGACTGATACTAGTTTATACCAGTCATTTGTGTTCGTCGCTGAATTCAAGCGCTTCTCACTGGATCTCACAACGCTGTTTAGTGGTTGCGTGATCGGTGAGTAAACACGTCTGCTCCAGTCAGCTCGCTCTCCGCTGCGCCGGTGTTTGAACAGAGCGGATATGGTCCGTGTGGCGCGGTTCAAATGAGTAGTGCTGTTTTGTTCCGCTTTTGCCGCATAAACATTAAACTGAATATTTATTGAACTTGTTTTATCGAGGAAAATTATATCACTGTAATTATAGTTATTGTTTTATCACTCAGCCCTACCTCAAAGTATATCTGCTCCCTTGCCCCCGCTGTGAACTCTGGCCCCAGGTTGGGAACCACTGAATTAAAGAATGAGAAAAAAAAAAATCTCAGAAATCAGTCTCCTGACACCATGTTTACACTTGTAAGTCAGTTCTTTGGTCTGGATCAGAAAAGAAAAAGATACAGTTAGTCCTGGTTCAAGTCACACTGTCATTTTTAACTGACATTTTTAACATCAAACCTAACAATACAAAACCAAAGGCATAAAGATACAATCACAACCTGATCGGACAGCTTTTATGACATATTTTGCGAACGTACCCAACAACCAAAACAATGCTGTGTGTATTTTACCAGTTCACAAAACTCTTATAAAAATTTTTTATAAAATGTGTAAAGGAGTCAAAACAGTGGCATGAATTCCTTACAGAGACCTGCTATAAGGACACAACAGTTATGACACCTGTACCAAACTGTAATAGGTAACATAGTTCTTATGAAAAGAAGAATCAGGTCTGATTGAGAATCCTGGTCCTTTTAGGGTCAAGTCTTGTGACATCCAACACTGTTTTAGTTTAATTTAGATGTCTTCAGTCCGTGTTGCATTCACATATCAGCCAAACTGCACCAGAGTTTGTTTGGAAGCAGACCAATAGGTGGATCTCTGTCCGCTTGTTGGGTGCACACCAAGGGTTAGATGGCAGCGTTCACATTACTCAAATGAACCGCACTAACCAGGGCTCTAGACTCATTCTTCCCACTGGTTGCACTTGTGCGACTAACTTTCTCAGTTGGTCGCACGAGCACATCATTTGGTCACAATTTATTTATTTATTTGATAGAATCAATGCATGCTGATGAACTTTTATCATAGTTTATAGTTATATGGTAACGAAAGTGTTCAACATTCAGCACGTTCTTTTTCATCAGTATTATTTGTGATTTAAATTTTGTGAACAGGAATTCCTTTTTTGCTTTCACTTTTAAATTCACGATCTTGGTATCACGCTTTACAAGAAAAGATAATTGTCTGTTTTGCTTATATCAATGCACCTTTCAATTTTTAAGACTAAAGCAAAAGATGGATTCATTGTTATTCTTAATTAAAAAGCACAACAACAATAAAACAGTACGTTACAATGACAAACTAGCTTACATAACATTTATTAACAAAAACAAATAAGACAAGGCATGGCATAGGACACATCACATGCTGTATTGACTAATAAATTACAGAATGTTTAGCAAACACTGAGGAATCAAATAATAATAATAATAATAATAATAATAATAATATTAAAAAATTAAGGAAAGCCTCCATAGCGTAACGTGAGGTAAACAGCAAAGATAACAAGCTTTTCAAAACGAAAACAAAAAGAAAAGTGCGACCGTCAAATTTTTACTCGCACACTCCAAAAAATGGTCGCAGTCTGGAGCCCTGCTAACAGAACAATTAAACCAGAGTTTATTTAATTAAAACAAACTTGCCAAGTGTGAACACGCCCTAAAAATCAGGTTGCATTAGGAATTGTTGTCTGACACATTTCGAAACAACACAAAATCATGCTTGTGTTGCTATAGGAGTATGCAATCCTGTATTTTGTTTCAGGTCACACACACAGTGCGTAATGATTCCTCCACTTCATTACATCCTTTTCATGCGAGTTCTCTCTCTCGACTCCTCCTCACCATCCTCTCACAACAGAATGACTGAAACCTAAAGCCATGTGGCATTACACTCCCAGCCAACTGAGGCAACCTGCATTTCCCAAAATCCACTAAATGCCTGCCAATTTTACAGTAACAGCGAAGCAAAGCATCTCTTTGATTCTATAAGGAAAGAGAGAGATCTGTCACATACCCTTTGAACTTTTTCATTTTCCAGACACGCCCCTTTAAAAAAAAAAAAGAAAAAAGAAAAAACCCGATCTAACCTGGTACAGCTAGTTATGCGACCTACACTTAAAAAAAAAAAATACAATAGACCATAGCCAGAAACCGTTTGATTTACACCAGCACAGCTCATATTATCAAGTTCAGCACGTTTTCACTCATACGTGAGTCACTGATTGCAAGGAACCTAGTTAGTGCCCTGTTATGATTTCATTTGAAAACAATGGCTGCTATTTTCACTCATTGTTAACTGAAGTAATAATAGGGGATTAATTAGCAGGTGATCTGATGAAAATGAATGACTCACACATGATTAAAACACAAACGTGCATAAGTCATAAACATGATCTCATTATGATCAGGTGAGAGGATTAAATGGATAAGATGAATCAAAAAGCAGTGCAGCGTTGTCTTACTTTGAGGCGGTGTGTATGTTTTGGGTGTGTTTCGCTGCAGCTGCACTGTTGTCATCGGTTTTAGGCCCTGACATGAATTTGCGCGACGCCGATACTGAACGCGCGGTGAAGGCGTTGGCGTCGCGCGAAGCATAACGGGGCCTCGATAGATTACCTCAGTGAGACTGCAACAAAAACGGGATTTAATCCGCATATTTCAGGCTTTGCCTGAAAATGCAACGAGTACATGTCAATATAAAGTCTATCTGTGGTCACCCCCTGAAAAACACGACTTATTCTTCTACACGAGGAATGACAGCAAAGGCAGGCCTTGAATAAATGACTCACATGTTAAAAGAAATCAATAAATTATTAGATATTGATGCGTTGGATTGACATATAATCATAAGTAAGGTTAGTAGTAGCAGCACAGCTGGGCAGGACTATTAGCATGACAGCTAGCATTATATCGCCCCTCTTTCAAAATAGTGTTTACGTTAAAATAAAATAACACCACTGGCGACCTACCTGTCAGTTCATTGGCGTCGCTGCTTTAGAGGATTGGTGTGTGTGACATTGGTTATCCTCTTTAATAGATTAGATGATGGCTTTAATCTCCGTTTCAATCTTTGGGTGGTGGGGTCTTGCCGACGGCTCACTTAGCCAGTTAGCCTGCGTCCAAACTATGAATCTTTCGCCTTATTTTTGCACACACTCGAGCTTATATACTGTCATTCAAGTTTTGGGTCCTTTCGATAATGGTTTAAATCTGTAATCTGTCGCGTACGACCTGCTAAAGCTCGCGTAGCTTGAAGCTAGCGACAGTTTTACCGTATTTTCACGCAGCTCAGCGCAGAGGCACGAGCTCCGGTCCACATCCACGAGCCTACCAGAACTGTCTGACGTCTCCGCCCTCCTGTGAGCTCATTGGCTGAGAGCTGCTGTCAATCCATCCCGAGCGGCCAATGAAAAGACGCAAGAGAGCGTTTGACGGGAGGGACTTGTCAAATTCATTCCAATCTCAGGTGTTGATGAAAGAGCGTAAAGAACAGACACCTGAACGCAACGCTGGTGTACAGGAACTGTGAGAACGAGCAGTGTTATGACTAACATATTGTTCATATGTTTATAGCTACTTTTTTAGCCTGTAATGAACTGACAGACATAAACAGCTTAATAAAGGATAAAAAGTGACAAAGTGACATATTAAATACGTGTGTCTGAGAGGGAGGCAGACAGACAAGATGCTTGTGTTGCTCTGAGGATTAAACGGACAGCAGGAGTTTTACAGATAAGCGTCTATTCCCCCCCATCCACCCTAATATCCGCACAAATCTGACCAACATCTGTCACACCACCTCTTTTAGACCAAATAACACAAATCTACTGCTCTGTGTACAACACACATAAAATACAAGCACCCTGACAGATGCCAGGGCTAAACCAGACTGTAATTTCCTGTGAAATATACAGGAAAACATCAATACTCTGAAATGCCTAGATATGGTCCAAATGACAATGAATGTAAAAATAGAGCAGCCAACTAGAATACTGTAGTTGTGTCTGGCAGTGGCATATGCATATTATATACATGATGTGTGACCTTCTTCCAAACAAGTTCATCATAACAGACTGTTAATCCAAGATCAGTAGATGCTCATGTATTCATATAAACAGACCCTGAATTTGGGGATAACTCAATTTTATTCTGGAACAATAGGGAACCTCTCAGAATCAGAAACGTTTACAAAGAAAGGCTTACTCATTATTAAAAACCAACAAGGGAATTGTAGTCTATCGACATATGAAAAGATATTTGCATATAGTAACCCTTATAATAGTATGAGCTACTGTAATGCTATGATGAGCACAATGAACTAGAGATGAATCCAAGTGAGATTTATTTCAGTAATTGCAAATAAAGTTAAAACAGGTAATAGTTAATTATGGATAATAAGTATAACAACACATGCAGAAATTCAGGTCACTAGAATGTTATATATGTTATGTATTTATATATTTTTGACAAATCATAGTGTAGCATTAGATATCATACACTTTAAATTGGTTGTAGAAACAGTATTCACTCAATTGCTGGTTAATTTCACAAACAATTATAAAGAAAGTGCAAGTATCACATTGAAATAAATGTGAAAGTTTTAGGTAGAAAAACTAAAATAGTATTTTCTTGTAAAACATACTCCATCTTTATTTACAACTTCAAAAAATTTGTTTTTTCGCAGTGTAATGCTCAATTTTTATAAAGTACTCTTTTGTGTCTCTCATGTTTAAAATATGTCTAAAAATTACATTTAAGGCAAGGCAAGTTTATTTATCACATTTCATACCCAATTGTAATTCAAAGTGTTTTACATAAAAAGAAGTAAAATAATCATAAAAATATAATCACAACAATAAAAACAAGGAATTTAGGAATTTATGTAAAAGTTTACATAATTTTAACAAACGATCACATATTGTTTTAGTTTTATATAAAAGGTTTGCTTATTTTCTTCTCTGCTCTCATCGCATGATGTGTATATTTGTGCATTTTTACTGTCTCCATACAACATAATTGCCATTTGAAGGCTTAAATTGAGCTTTTTCAAGAATGTTTGATATTTGAAAAACAAAACTTCAAAAAGCACAAAATCATAAAAGTCATATGGCTTGTAGGCCCATACTGTATGTGCACCCATACTGCAAGTCTTCTGAAGTTTCATGTTCATTGTGTTGTGTTGGGAGTAACTGTAACACTTTACAAAAGTAACACCCTTACAGTAATGTATTACTTTTTGCTGTAACATAAGGCATTATTAATAAAAATTTGGTAATATTATACAAAAAAAAAAAAAAGGTAGACTGTGGCACTTTTTGACAAATCATCTAATAGTGCAGCATTATACCCGTTACTTTCTCAGTAACGCATTACAACTTTTTTTTTTTTTAAAGAATTTACAAACACCGCGAGGCATTCTTGCAGCACCAGAGAAAAATTCCGCGGGTAAAATATTATGTCTGTTTCCTGTTGCTGGAATACCATGTCAGAGAAGAAAAGAATGTGGCGGATGAGAGCGCGGGAATTTTTCTCTGTCTACCATGCTACTTGAACCCCGAAAAGTTAAGAGACTTGTGGGTGATTAGCCTATGTTGTGGAAAACATGAATCCTCTGTCAACAGTAGAATCGCTGGCTTTTAGAAAGCTTGCCAGCAAAATCCCCGTCAACATTGATGGCAAGGTAAGCTAAGGCTGCTATGATTCATATTAGGGATGTAATGCACCCCGAGCCGGTTGAAAATCGACGATTCATGCTGGTTATGAATATGAATGTATCTCTGAGGGAAACTGACTGTCTTTAGAAACGTTTAGATGTTGTTTTCATCTTGCCTCTGTATAATGCATATTAAACTGCAGTAACGCTGCTTTGTTTACAGCGCGGGAACCCAGGATTCAGGAAAGGCTGTATTGCTGCTGTTCATAAGCGCCACCTGCTGGCAGAGAGTGAATTTGTGTTCTCAGTTTCGTTCAGGTATGTTTAATGTAGCGTAATTTTACAAAACTATGGTCAGAAATAGAGGTTGTGCGTCTTGCCATTAGGCTATAGGGTGCATATATTGTGTTTAGTATCTCTATCATAATTGACCAGACTTTGATTGTTTGTCTACATTTTTTTTGTTTACTTGTGATTCTAACAGTGAATGTTACTCAGTATTGTATTGTGCCATGAGCCTTCACTGTGCCTATTACATTATGTTGTTAGTAGGCTTGGGGGCCTACACAGGCATTATGCTATACCACATCGCCCTTCACTGGATGTATAATGAGCTGCAATAAACTGCATATTAGCATTTCAGAATGCTTAGTCATATTTCTGTGGTTATTTTGGTGAAAGTAGTGTAACACATTACAATACAGAGAGTTATATTGTAAAGGAACTTATTACTTTCAAATGACAGTAACTAGTAATATGTAATGTATTACATTTTGGAAGTAACTTGCCCAACACTGTTCTTAGGCACAGTAAATGCAGAATGAAGAATAAAATTAGAATTGTGGAGTAGATGGGAATCATTTTCAATTCAGTCTGGTCTACATGCAAAGCTATTGTTGGATGACTTTAAATATATTTTAGAAATCATATGGACCACTTTTATGTGTTTTTGTTTTTTTCACAAAGGGAATTTCTCCCTTTGTGTTCCACAGACAAAACAACATCATGCTTGGTTGGAACCGCATGGGAGTGAGTAAATAATCATAGCATTTTTATATAAGTATTTCTTTGTCCTTTAAATTTATGTTAGTGTATTTATCCAAAGCCTGAAGGTATAGGGTAATGCTTCTACTGTATTTATACAAAAAATATTCTAAGTAGTCACACCTAAACAGCAGAACTCAAATTTAAGCAGTTACATCTGAATAATGCTTTTTATTTTCATGTTTGTGTTCATTGTTTGCTTCTTGCATAACAAGCCATGTCATGCAGTGTTCACTGATGGTTTGTAACCTACAAAAGCTTACTTCTTTTATGGAATGTGCCCTTGAATGCACAGACTATTAAATAATTTCCAAATTCAGTGTATTTACTATAAACATAAAGCTGAACCTAGTGTTTTCTCTTCTGTTCCTTGAATTTACACTAAAAGATTAGATCTGAACATATCTTTCTTATGCGTTTAAATATCGTTTAAATATTTCTTATAAAACTGTAGGAATACTTTGATTATATTTGTACAATGCTGCCCCCTTGTGGCATGAATGTGTATTATTATTATTATTATTCTGTGGCAAGGTGTATCAGACTTGTGGGCAGAAGAAAGCCCAATATTTCTAGTATCTAATAAAAAATAAAATAAATAAGTAAATAAATATGCTATTCATCTGGAAAAAAAAATTAAATATGCTTTTATTAATATAACCATCACTGAAATTGTTGATCTGTATAAATATAACCGGAGCGTTTACACATCAACCAAAAACTTTTATGCCTTGAGACTTTCACTGTCTTTATTTGTAGTCGTTGTTGTTTTAAATATTTTTAGTGAATATGCTACACAATTCTAGGTTATGATATGAGAAGAGGGATTATAAACAGACAATGCATTCCCGTAAACCTAATCAAGAGATTTCCAATATTACTAAAAACCAAGAGCAGCAGAGGAAAATCTGGGTCATTGGATAAGTCTGTTGCAAACTTTCACCTCTTGAGGGCATCGGAAGCCCATGAAACACTACAAATGATTATCAGGATCAGACGGTGAAGCAAAAGTCTTTAAAGTAAAACACAGTACATTCCAGATGCCTTCATCTCCTGCCTCAAACAATTCTCATCAAACCACAGTTATCTGATATGGGTGGTAATATGTATTTTCTGGTTGAAAGTATGCTTTACAAAAACCATCAAATGTTGGCCCCACTGACAGATCTATTTATCTATCTATCTATCTATCTATCTATCTATCTATCTATCTATCTGTCTGTCTGTCTGTCTGTCTGTCTGTGTCTGTGTCTGTGTAGGAAGAAGAGAGTTGATTCTTTAATAGTGCACAGGCTGCTAGGCAGATGAATGGAGAGAGGCAACGGATGACTCATTATTGTCGGCCATCTTGAGAGGGATGATAGGGGATCCGTGAGTGTCCCAGGGCACAACTCTGCATCTGTCCTGGGTTATTTTTGACTCACTGAGATCCTTCTACGCACTGCCTAGACAAGCACGAGCTAAAATAGACCGAGGCGGGAAGTAGAACAAAGAGCCAAAGAGTTTGAAGAGGAGAGATGGGTGGAGAAGGGGAAGAGGCAGGAGTTTAAACAAAAGAGAATAGGATGACGAAAACAGCAGCAGGGAGGACGTAGACAAGATGATGCAGAGAAAGACAGGGTGCGTGAAGTGGAAGATGAGGGACTGAAAATTGAAAAGACTTGATAAGGACCGCAGGAAGGAAGCATGAATATGGTCATAGACATATGATTGATTAAATAGCTTTAAGCTTTAAACAAAGCTTTAAAAATATTATTAAAGCCTGATAATAGCATTCTGAAAAATCAGTTTTTTGAAATGGAACAGTTTATTGAACATCTAGATAAAACCTTTGTTGAGTATAATATTTGATACATCAAATGAGCAACTGAGCAATTTTCTGATATTCATATGGCCAAAAGATAAGATGAAATTCTGATTGCTTGTAATGTTAATCAAGAGTGATGTTTATAACAGTATAGCAGAGTACTTACATAAAATGCATATAAATATTACTTGTCACAATATATATCTTAGTAAAATGATATTTAAATGCTTAGTTTTGTGACCAAAGCTCTGTAGTTTTTATTGTGAGGGCAAAACATTTAATGCAGTTCAGTAGAGTGATGATTGAGGGCTGTGTAAATAAACATTTCTCAGAAGTCTGATTTATCGTATTTGATACTCACATTTTAACATTTTAAATTCTTGAAAATTATGTGTGGATAATCAAGTAAACCCAGGTTACTTCAGTCCAGTGAGTGCTTATTTTGGAATATTACTAAAAATATAACATATATTCTTGCATTTACTTCATAAAAATCAAAAAAGATTTCACAGCAAAAAGACGTGTACCACAACTTGAAGGTGAACATTTGTAGAATTATACCAAAAGGCCTTTAACTTGATTAAAACAGTATAAACTATCAATCAGACAACAGAAAAAATGTAGAAGACTGTGTACAGCAAGTTTTTCAGCTAAACATATTAATAATTTAGAGGCCTTAGAAATTTGTATGAAATATGATACAGTAGAATTTATCATTTAAGGACACATAAATGGTTACAACAGTGCTAGGTTTAATAAACATCACAGCACAAATAAAAAGTATAGATTTCTGCCCACTTTTAACAACTCATTCATATTTACAAATCTATTGGTAGACAGATAGGCCTAGAACATAAAAATAATTTTAAACAATACAAAGCTTTTAATGTAATGAAACTACCTTAATCAATATTTTAATAATTGTAAAGACGCAAACAGCATTACAGGCTAAAATTCAGATGAAGAGGAGGACAGTGATATATTTATTATGTCAAGTACAGCATACAGATGTCTAGCTTCTGTCTACAACTGTTGACTGTGATGTAAGCCAGTGACATAGGTTTTTAATCATGCATATGATATTGAATGTTGTAAAATGTCCCAAACTTTGGACATAGCCCAAAAGTGCAAAATACGTGAGTCTGTCACTATAGCTTCACCATTCAAGGCACAGTGAGAACGAAAAAAGCTGGGCAGATATTCATGGTATTCATATGCTGGATGTAGAATCAAAGGATTGCCAGGAGAAGGAAAAAAGGGATGATGCTTAATTTGTTCATCTGTGTCGTCACCAACTGTCTGGCAAAAATGTATTAATAGTGTAGTGTAGGTCGACGGGAAGCAAAACTGAAATAGTCCTCACAAGACTCAACTGATAGTGTGTGACAAAAATATGTCACTATTAAGAAGAAAAACAGCACTAAACTGTTAGAATCACTGTCAATTTTCAGAAACCACTGTTTATATTTTTAGAAGTCAGGCTCAGACTGGCATATGCAAATTATCCAGCCTCAGGGACTTAAGAGTACTTTTCCAGTGGCAGACAGTGAGGAAACAAATAGGTAGTTGACAAATCACATGAGCATTAACTGTTTTTTTTCCATTAAGATTTCATAGGTTACAACTTATATGTATATTTAAAAAAAAATGTATGTATTTGGTGCAGGGACTAGTCAGGACCTCAGGATATTTAGTTTTTAGCGTCATCTGCCATAAGATGTCATGTCTAGTTAAAAATAGTTCAGCTTTGAAAAAAAAACATCTGGAGACGTTTGGAGATCTGTCTCCTGTGTGTTCTGCTCTGTCTAGCTGTTTTGAATTCAATGCATGAAAACCTCCTGCATGAACGGCCCCTTAGAGATGAAAGTGTGCATCTGATCTCTGCTGTTAGATCCAACTTGGACACTGATTTGGTCTTCATGCAAGCAAATGTGTGTGATCTAGCTTTGCAGAAATAAGTGCAAGCAGATGGTACTCGAACGCCTAGTCAGTGACACTCCTGTGTATTCACCTTTTGTGGCAGCTGGCTTGTTGCATCACCTTGGTGCGTCCTTTGTAGCCCGCATTTCAAATAATAATTCACACATGATAAGCTGTTGCTGCTTGACATGTCGTGTCAGCTACCCAAAAATTTCAGTAACACTTTACAATACGGTGACAATAATATGCATTAATTCATGCTTAACAAATGCACAGATAATCATGAGTTAATGAATAACTCATGAAGAACTAAACCATTTATTAACAATTACTGCATCAGCAACAAATGAACATTCTATATGATCCATAGATTACGTAATCAATAAATTGTTATTAGTTAAATGTGTCATAAAATATTAAATTCCTAGTGACATATTATATTAACTAATAGTGTAAATTCATATGTTAATTACCACAATGGGTTCAAACATGCATTTCAACTTGATTTTCAAAGGTATCATGTTATGACTTTGCTTGTTGAGGCACAGAACTATTAACTAATTGTTAAGTAATATGTGATTGTGGTTACTGATTTTGAATAAGTTAGTCATGTGCCTCAACAAGTAAAGTCACACCATAATGATACCCATGCAGATCATTAGCTAATGATTAATTAAAGCAGACAACTGAAAGTTGAAGGGCATGGCTTCGACCCAATGTGGTAATTAACATATGAATTTACTTCATTAGTTAATAAAATAAGTTATTAGGTAATTAATACATTATGACACATTTATCTAAGAACAGTTTATTGATTACTTAATCTTTGAATCATATCGAATGTTCATTAGTTGCTGATTCAGGAATCATTAATAAATAGTTTAGTTCATCATGAGTTATACATTAACTCATGATTATCTGTGCATTAGTTAAGAATTCTTTAATGCATATTTGTGCACCCGTATTGTAAAGTGTTACCAAAATTTCACATGCATAAAACCAAATGCATTAATTCAGTGGACTCACAAAAAAAGACATCCACTCACATATATACCCTGTGGCTGAATATGCGGGAACACTTTATTTTGATGGTCCCTTTTGAGCATTCTGTTGACACTAAGTAACGTTGCACCTACATGTCAATGAATTCTCATTAGACTATTAGTAGACTGTCTGCTTAATATCTGTTAACCCTTTATTGTGATGATCTCCCAACAGACATTCTACTGACTATAAGTAACTTTGCAAGTACATCTCAACTTATTCTAACCCTAACCCTACCAGTCTATTAATACTCTACTAACACTCTAGTGAGAGTTAGTAGACATGTAAGTGCAATGTTACTTGTAGTCAACAGAATGTGTTAAAGGGACCATCAAAATAAAGTGAAACCGAATATGCATAAATGTCTAATAGATAATATGCACAAAGCAGTATGCATGATATGGAGAGGTCAGACTGGAAGAGTTGAAAAATAAAAGATGGCAAACAACTGTAAATTCTAAGGGAGTGTTTTCTCAAATTTGGTCACTTTTATGACAGTTTTGCTACCGAAAGTTTTTTTTATATAGTTGGAGTACTTGGTTGCCAAAGAGACGAAAGTGTCAGAGCATGCTTGCAAAAAAAAAAAAAAAAAAAAAAAAAAAAA
>JAFVLL020017504.1:0-24923 GCA_021397915.2 Tor tambroides
TGGGGCTGACGAGGTGCAGGTGCCGATGATTAATATGCTGGAGATGTGGAGCGAGGTAATTGGCTGGGTGAGGAGCCTGGTCCTCCTGTGACACCAGTATTGTAAAGACATGTTTATAAAAACTAATTAAATGTCCTAATTGAACTATTGGCTAATCCTGGTTTAACCTAAGCCCTGTCTGTGAAACCAGGCCTTAGATTTTTAAGATAATGTTTTGATAAAACACTGTCCAAAGTGCAAAAAACAACAACAACAACAAAAACACTTCCACTAACTTGATTAATGGATCATAGCTATGTTGCTGTTTGAATTCCATACTCAATACACCATGGTATTTAAATACCTGTTATAAGGTCCCTCATCTTTCTATTATTATTATTATTATTGAATTGATTGCCATACTCAAAAAAGCATCAAATTACAAGGTGACATGGTACTGCCATTTTAAATTACTATATAATATCAGTACCATGCTATATAAAAAAAAGTACTATAGTAATACCATCTGGTGCCATTTTACTGCAGCAGTACAAATTCCATGGTATTTAAATGGTACTGTAACATAGGCCTACCTCACAGAAAACCATGGTATTGTCATGTTTTCTTTACATTATATATTTTCATAATAATTGTTTTTGTAAAAGCCAAAGCCCTTTTGCACACGTGAATGACCGTCAGTGACCACTAGATGGTGCTGTGTGAAGAGTTTTAGTGATGATGATGATGATGATGATGATGGTGGTGGTAGTGGGGGAGGGGTGTGTGTGGGTGTTTCTTTAAAACCCTGCAGTGTTCACACACTCTGCCCTTATATCACACATTTGGGCTTTGGAATCTCGTGCAACTTTATATTTCCGTGTTACCCAAGTCTGCTTTAAATACCACCACCACGACTCTTCCTTCAGATTTCTCGGTGCAACGTAAGACCACTCATGGCCAAACAAAGATAATGGCTGGCCCGCTCGTAATGCATGTGTGCGTGTGTGTGTGCCATATCTGCAGTAAAATGACAGGATGTGTTCTGCTGTAGGGCTCTCCGAAGGGATGGGGCTGGAATGAGACAGAACAATGCGGGGGGCAGTGAAACCCATCAGCTAGAATAGACTGAGACCTCCACCCTTCTTTCATCCCTTCATCCCTCCCTCCCTCTCTCTCTCTCGCCTGCCTGCACCTCTTCCTTCCTCTCCTGCTCCGTACTTCACACCCCTCCGTCCCAAACAATCAAACGGCTGGCCAGGGCCTCCGCTCTGGGACTGCATGAGGAAATCTATAACAATGTCATAAGTACAGATGCCAAAAAAGAGAGAATTTATCCTGTTTTATGTGAATACACTTGACTGCAATGCTCGCATTTATAACGGCGACTGCGTTGGCAGAAAGACGGATGGCTGTTTGACTGCTCAACATGTTTGCTTTGAAAATAAATCCACCCTGTAGAGTATCTGATCAGTGTGATATAATCGAGGTCTGTTGGCTGGTGACAGCAGGTAATGTTTACAGCACAGGACCTCGCTGCGTCTGTTATTAATTGAAGGAGCTCTGTCCCTGCGGTGGGTCTAATTCACCAGTGTGTAATCTGCAGCGATTATTAGCCTAACCTTTTGCGCGCCATGTAGATGTGCATCCGATTAAAGGCGTCTTCTAGCATGGACACACATGGTGAAACGTTAGTGGGGTGTTGTGTGGGGGTTGAGGGTTGCTCTGAATGCTGGTGAACTACACCTCTGCAGAAAGCATTGTCCCGTCTAGACGGAATTCTGCCTCATTCTCTGCTGGGCTTTTACAGCCCTGCTTTTACAGCCCGACATAAACAGAGCCACAGGCAGCCAGTTCCACACTACTCGTGTGTGTGTGTGTGTTTCAAGTGTCTGAGGGGATGTGTGTGTATCAGTTTGTGAGGGCTTATTGTATATTTTCTGTATGTCTGTTTGTTTTCTTGTAGCTCAGCTGGTGGAGCATGGTGCTGGCAACTCCAAGGTCATGGGTTTGATTCCCAGGGAACACACTGATACCCAATGTATAGATTGAATGGAAGACTTGTTCAGAAAGCCAACAAAAACAGCCAAACCTTTTTTTTGGCATATTCTACTGTCCACAATGTTGGGGACATTAGGTTTTTTGGTCCCACTTAATAGTAGGTGACCTTAAGTACTACATCAAAAACTAAGTACATTGTACTTATTGTGTTCATATTGTATTGCAAAATACTTCTGCTGCTATTGAGGTGGGATACGGGTAAGGTTAGGGACAGGTTTGGTGGTGTGGGTAGGTTTAAGGGTGGGTTAAGGTGTAAAGGATGGGTCAACAGTGCAAGTATAATGTAATTACAGATGTAATTACATGCACATTTTTTTTTTTAAATATAATTTCAATGTAAAAGCATGTACACAATAAGTGCATTGTATCAAAGGATTAAATGAAATGCAAGTACATAGTAGTTAAGGCCACTTAATATAAAGTGGGACCAGATTTGTTTGATAACACTTTAGATTAGGGAATATTATTCATTTTTACCTAGTTGCTTATTAACATGCATATTATGAGCATATTGGATGTTTATTTGTACTTATAAACCACATATTAATGTCTTATTCTGCATGATCATATTTTAGTTCCTTTAACCCTAACCATCTAAACAGTACTACAACAACTACCTTACTTACTATAAACAAGCAGTAATATATATATATATATATACACACACAGTATAGGGAAAACTCTTAGTTAATAGCGAATATGTGTTCCCTGTTTCCTAAGTGTTATCTACTGTTTTGATTTATTCAGCAAGGACGCATTAAATTGATTATAAGTGACAGTTTCCACAAAAAACAATAAGCAGCACAACTATGTTTGACATTGTTAATAATGTGAAATATTTCATTGCACCAAATCATCAGCCTAAAGTATTAGAATGATTTCTGAAGGATCATATGACACTGAAGACTGGAGTAACAATGCTGAAAATTCAACTTTGCATCACAGGAATAAATTATATTATAAAATACATTAAAATACAATACATTTAAAAAAAGACAATATTTCACAATATTACATTTTTACTGTATTTTTGATTAAATAAGTGCAGTCTTGATCAAATTTATAGACTTCTTTCAAGGACATAAAAAATAGACCCTATGCTTTTGAACGGCAGTGCATCTGAAACAAATCTGCATAGCTGTTTGTGGTCTGAGCAGCAAGCAAATACATGAAAATTTACACAAATGCATTTGGCATATGCTTTTATCCAAAGCTAGTAACATTGGAGCTAAACATTTTCACGTTCATTCATTTCCCAAGTTCACGCATTCCCTGGGAATCGAACCCATGACCTTAATGTAGCAACTACTATGCTATTCAAAAGTCATAATAATCCATTCAGCATGCATAGGGGTTTATTAATCAAACAATAAAACAATTCCAGCTTTAGCGTGAACTTCAGAAACTCAGCTGAATGTTCCCATCCTTTTACGACTAGTTCTCCCTCAGACATACAGTTACAAGGCAGGATGAAGTGATCTGAGCTGCTTCTTGTCTATTTGAGAGTATGATTTAGTGATGTGAGGTCATTAGGAAACCCCAGTGTGGACTCGGATTGTTTCATTTGGCTGTAGTTTGCGGCTTGGGAGTTTTCACTGTGAGATTTGGCCTCTCTGGACAGGCACTTCCTGCTCGGGGACCTTCTTCAGTTTACTACTTCCTTCTTGTGCAGACAGGCAGACCAATGGGGTGTCAGATCACTGTCAGATCTCTGTATATATTTGTCAGGCTGTTGAAGAAGGGTGCTGATGTCTCAGAATGGGCCGCACACATTCGAGAGACTCAGAGCCTTACATCAGAACAGCAAAAGTAACACTTGAGAAGTGCTATACATGTTGTCGTTGATGACTTCCTCTTCCTCACTTGCAGAACTAACAGCAATATGAAAAAAAATATTGCAATAGTTTCTCACAGATATTAGCAAGATAAAATAATAAGCAAATACAGAGTTTCTGAAGTTTTACATGTACTTCACATGTTTCTCCTAAAAGACCCCATGCAATCTCAATGTCCTCTAAAGATTTTGCAACAGATCTCAATAAAGTTTCAAACTGTAGGCAGATTTGCTATCAAGGTCTGCAATTAAATATTAGAGATCTCATGAGCTGAACATAATTTTAAATTTTCATCATTTTTTTTCAGGGCCAATTCGTTTTAAAACTATATACTGTTATAACTATATAACTATATAAACAACTATCCCTTTTTCATTTGTTTCTATTCTTAGTCAAATGAGTTTACAAGGTCAAGAATGGCTAATATTTTATGTGATTATTTTTGTTGTTATTGTTTTAAATTTCACAAAATTAGAAAATCATTCATTTTTATTTTAAATGAAATGAAATCTGTAATTTCAATGTTTACTGCAAACTTTTGGCAAAACCTGCAGGCAAAAAAGTCAATTTGTCAATAGTATAGTGATGCTTGAAGCACATCTCACAAAGAAGTCACTTCCAAACCAGTTTCTGTTGGCCAAAGTTCATGTAAAACCCAATGCAAAAGCTGCATGGGCAAAATCTTTGCCCCAATGTAAAATTCTAGTTTGCATGGATGCATTGAAATGACTGAATTTTGCCGGCAGCAATTTGCCTAAAACCAGTAAATGTGACCTTTCTGGTACTGCCACAGTACCTTTGTTACTTTCCACTTTACTTTGTAAGGGAAGATTTATACTTAAATGTAACGTAATGTACTGGATTGGAAATTACATTAGAATTTTTTTGAGCTGTGAAAGAGTAACTGTGAGCAATAACATTTTACTTTGGGCTTAATGCAATATAATACAAAGTAAAACATTTATCTGTTATTGTTGAGGTCTGGATACATTTCAACAGTCATTTCAGTGGTTTCTAGAGATATATAGCAGACAGGCTTTGGATCCAGGGTGTGACAGCATGAGAAAATTGAGAACAGGAAGCCAGACATTATGATGAGGGGTGCATACACTTTTACAGGTGGATTCAGAGAAAGAAAAACAGAGAGAACAAGAGAGACAGAGGTGAAGTTGAGGAAACAGCTGCTGGTAGGATGCCTCAGGAAATACAGTGACACAGAAGAAATCATGCTCTTTACACCCCAGGTCCTCTTTACTCTCAGAGTTCACTCAGACGATTTTTACACCTCACTGTACCTCACTGTCCTCAGTGGTCTGTTCATGACTGAATACCCAATAATAATTACTTTGTTCACATCTTTATTTAAACATTTCATCCATTTGTGTACGTATTTCAGTCATGCGATCAGTCTGTGATCGTCCATCCTGCTGCAGTTCCTCATGTGCTGCGTGTGGTCCTGTCATGAACTGTGTGTGTTGTTACATGTTTGGGTGTCCTGTGTCTCTGTCTGTCCATCTGTGTGTATTTGCTGCCTGATCCAGTTCCTGAATTCACATGCTGAGAGTGAAGCAGGTTGTGTCCAATTTCTCTGCCAGAGCTAATTCTAAAGCTGGCGTGAGAGGTCAGATCAATCAACACTCACTCACTCACTCACTCACTCACTCACTCACATATATGTCTCACACCTTCGCTGGGCCACCAGCAGTCATATATATATATATATATATATATATATATATATATAATGTGTTAGATGCTGGTGTTGGAGTCATCCAGTATCCACTTAGTAACCCAGAAAATGTGTCTATGTTAAGAATGGAATACTACTGTTTACTACATGCTGTAAATGGAGTCCTGTTGTTTTTAGAAATAAATTTTGAATTCAGAATCCAAGTTTGTGTTAAATCTTTTATCCCATTAAATAATGAGTAAAAACATGGGTAGTATCTCTTCTGATAAGCTCAGTTTGAGTGCATTGCATTGTGGGATACAATAGTATTCAGTGCAGTATGTTCTTCTGTGTAAATCTAATTTTTAATACTTGTTATCATGATTTTTTAATTTATTATCATAATGATAAACATGTAGGTTTCTATAGCACAAATAGATTTACCATTTACTGAACTTTGTTATTCTTCTAGCTATTTACCTATAGCAGCTAGTGAAAGTCTCACATATTATCTCATTATATATCATTATATCATCTCACACAGTAGAAGTCTCACATATTCACAGGAATACTACAGAAATAGGTAGTGTGGTTTTAATATAGTATGCTAAAAGTGTGGTAGAATGCTAATATAGCACGCTAATACAGTGCAGTTTGGTAGCATGCTAAAGCAAAGCTATGCCCTTTGATTGGATTATGCCACTTCAGAAGCACTTTTGTGTCATCACTGCAGTGTAAAATTGCCGTTAGAAGAAGGATAGAAGTGTTCTTAATTTCTTCAGGTTGTTGAGCAGGTGTTAAAACCCAATGCGCAGGTGGGACACACTCAAATAAATGCTAACAAATCAGACTGTTTGCCTATTTAATAAATGATTTCCCACTGGGCGCGTTTAAATAAAACCAAGGTCTTAAAACCATACTATTTTGCAGTTTGTGTCCTTAAAGGAACAGTTCACCCTAAATCTGTCATCATATACTCACCCTCACGTCGTTCCAAACCCATATGATGCACTTCTGTGAAATACAAAAGGAGAAGATAAGCAGGCTGACAGGCTCAGTCACTATTCACTTTCTTTGTGTGAAAGATGCAATGACTGGTGACTTGTGAATACAGACAGAAGTCCTGATCTCTGTGGTTTCTTTGGAGCTGATCGGTGTGTGTGGAGTCTCTGCTATAGCGCTCACTCTCTTCTCAGGTCAGGAGTTATGGAGCTCATGGGTCTAAAAACACACCCTGCCTGCCGTTCCATGGCCCTATAAACATTAAAATCTGCTTGTTAAATTCTACTAAGTGCCAAAAGGTCCAGCAATGGACTCTCCTACTGTGACTGCCATTGAGATTCACCTAGAGTTCAACCACTGAATCATTGTGTGAAATCTGTGGTGCTGATATCTAATGATGGGAAGATCATAGGTGGTCATTTCTGAGGATGAAATGTGGACTCTCTCTCTCTCTCTCTCTCTCTCTCTCTCTCACACACACACACACTTCCACTGACTTCTATTGTTTTGAATCTAAGCTAATGAAATTTTCTATCCCCTACACACAAACCTAACCCTCACAAACCATTTAGCATTTTTAATTTTTCATTAAGACATTATTTAGTATGTTCATTAAGCTGTTTTCTCATGGGGACCTCACAGTGCAGCTGATTTCATGCTGTTCTTGTTGTTTTCCACAATGCAGGGAATCCTGATCCACTCACATGCACACTCACCACTAGGGGGCAAAGTAACTCCAAAAATCTCCTCACCTTTTTTATATTTTTATTTTTTGGTTTTGAAAAGTGACAGAGATGACACATTCATAATGTCATTAATAAACTAGTAATTTTATAAGAATTTACAAATACAGAAGTCTTAAAATGTTGACTGGTACAAACTCTCTCAGTTCACACTTGTCTGTACAGTCAACATTTTGCATCCTTATTTTGTTATATATTTGCTCAACTACCCATCATTAGACTGTAAAATATGTATTTTGTTCGCCACATGTGAAGTGAGAGGCTGTGGAAACAGGATTTGGGGGTTATAAATAAAGCATCACAGCTTCTGGGTAAAGTGTTTCCTGTCCAACCATATGTGTGTGTGTGTGTGTGTGTGGTCTTTGTGAAAAGGGGACAGTATTGCAACAGTCAGGTCAATACAGTGTTTTAACACTGGGCATACAGTAAAACATTCTATTGATTGTTGTGAGGTTGTATTTGTGTAGGTTTGTCATAAAAACACACAAACCTAAATAATATGCACACCGTTATGCACACACACTTTACTTTTTCATTTCTTCGTCGTCTTCTTCTTTTTCTTAAAGGATTGCTGAAAAAAAAAAAGACTTGGCTCTGGCAGATGAAACAGACAGGCATGCACTGTCCTGCCTCAACCACAAAACAGACTTTATGATCTGCTTGATTATTACTGTTATATGATTTACAGTCACATGATCAAATTACCAAGCTTTCATTGGCCATTTTTTTAAATTAATTATTATTTTCTTTTCTATTATTTTGAATAATAATAATAGTAGTAGTGGGAGTAGTCTTGGCCTAAGATTTAAAGTTATTCTATAATGAGTAATCGTACTTCCTAGAGATGTTGAGCAAATGCCCTGCTGAATGGGCTGTGTGTTTTGTTGTGATGGTTGTAATGTACGCTGCTGAGATTGCTGTTGACATCATTACTCAGGAGTCTCACTGTTCACATCAGTCTTCCTGCTCACACACACACACACACACACACACACACACACACACACTACCTCACTCTCTCTCACACACACACTCGTCAGCTGAGGGAATTTTTCATCTTTGGGTTCAGGTGGGGGTCACATGCACTTACACACAACGTCTTTTCTAATGTGACACATCCACTGCAGGTACACTCAAGCGCTTTTGCTTCAGGACCCAGATATTAAATTGGGTATTAACTGGCGATGCAACACAGAATCATAAAATCGCAACACACCCCTAAAATCAAACAGAAATATTAAAATAACCGTAAAGAATATATATGCAAAACTATTCACATGACTATTCATTTCGCTATCCAAGCTATAACTACAATTGTATGGTTAGTTGCATCATATTATTTACATTTAGCATAGTTTTTTATCCGCTGATGCTGACTTGCAACCCTTTTTTTTTTTTTTTTGCAACCACCACACTAATGTACCTTTAAACGACTTTTCTTTTCCTCACTCCTGCAGTGTCTCAAATTACACCTCTAAGTGCAGACAACCGAGGTGAAACCATTTTATTTGAAACAAGCATCCATTTGAGCTGAACAGTGACTGTACGGTGGTAATGTCCGCCATCAGCTCCTGACTGTCATGGATGATTGAGTCTTTTAAAAAGCGTAATATGCCCTGCTAACGGGGTGGTGTGTTGTTCACTGAGCTGGCTGTCATGAGATACTCTTGCTGTAGTGGAGAGGTCAGCGTCTCCTCTGTACTGCGCTCATCCCACTGTACTGTGCAGGACACACAGGCTAATTTTCTTTGGAGACCCTCCCCAAAGCCCTCGGCCCTGTCGTCTCTGAGTGTGTGGTGTTCAGCGGTAGGTGTTTGTGAAGAGATCATTAGCTCAGTGGCATCTAGCTGTCGTGTGCCCGATCTACACTGTAACCTGTCCATATCATTAACACAGCAGCAATCATTAACACTCACGCTAAACACTTCAGTGGGTGGTGGACATGTAATGTATTACTGTGCTGTTCACTGTACCTTTTGACCTAACAAATCTATTAGACATGACAAATTACAATTTTCCATTTCCAGTTGACAAACTTATATGTGTTCCTTTGAACAGTTTTGGACTGTTTTCACTTATTCTCTCCTGCTTTAGTTTTTTATTTCCTAAGGCATTAATTGATGGACTGGAATGGTGTGGATTACTTGTGGATTATTGTGATGTTTTTATCAGCTGTTTGGACTCTCACTCTGACGGCACCCATTCACTGCAGAGGATCAATGTAATGATACATTTTTCTAAATCTGTTCTCATGAAGAAACAAACTTATCTACAGCTTGGATGGCTGCAAATTTTCATTTTTGAATGAAAAGAGAATATGCTTTTAAATTGTAAAAACTTAATATTTTAATTTGCTAACCTATTAAACTGTAAACTAATTACTTGAAGCAAGAAATGCATTAAATATCAAAGGTGTTCAGGGGCGTATCCTGTCATTAAATATGTAAACGATTTAATAGGTTAACTGTCTTATGCAGAATAAGGCTGTTAGTCATATTATTGCTGTGCTTTTACAAGTAGCCACTGTTAAATGAGTTTGTTAGCACCCCTTTCTGTTATAAATTTATTTCAGTTATGTTAACTGCATTTTTGTGTTTATCATCAGTGTTTCATTCACGGGATTCAGTCTATAGCTTTACTAAAACTGGCTCAACAGTTTTACTCCGCACCATAATTTATCCACATGCAGTTGAATGTTAAGTCAGTACCTTCTGTGCTGGAAGCAAATTATGAGACAAGAATGTATGTGAATTTGTGTGTGTGCATGTGCGTGTGTGTGTGTGTGTCTGTGTCAGTGTGTTTTAGGAAAGGAGGACTTTCTGACCCTGCCATGAACTTGCTTAGCAGAGCAGAGGTCGTCTGACAGGTCAAAGTTCAGGAGTCATGCTGGCCTCAAATTGTGATCAGAATTTAGCTGAGAACAAAAGGAGAAGACAAATTCAGAGTCAAAATCAACCAAATGACATCACAGAGTAGACTGTTGCTACAGAACTCAGCATTACACACACAAACACACACACACACACACACACACACACACACACACACACACACACACTGTAACACTCAGAGCATCACTACAGCAGACAGAGTAAATGTGTTAACAAACACTTATGTAGTATGTGAGACTTAACAAGTAGTATATTATTTCATAACTACATTACTAAATAATGCACTTATTAGCTTATTACATTTTTGTAACACACTTATAGGTATCATTCTCTGTTAATATTGAAGATCTGAAGCTTCTGTAACACCCAGTTAGATTTGAAAGGTAATTGTCATATTAAATCACACTCAAAAGGGAAATATTTCACTAAAGATTACAATACAATATAAAGTACAGTAAAAAACAATATAAAATATAATACAAAACATAGGAGTACATACAGAATATGGAAAAGACAGAGTACAAATTTATATATTAATCACAACGTACACTGTTCGTCAGTATGACTTATATGAAATAAGCTGAGTGCATTTCAGAAGCACATGCTGTAAAATTTAAAGTTGGCAGCAGTGGTAGGCTATAAAGTATGCTTTGTAAAAATGAGAAATAAATCATAAATAGCCAAAATAGTCTCTCCAGAACTGTTGTTCTGTCCAATATACACAAAAGTGAAAATGTGCAGTTGTTACAGTAAGGAGCTCAGGGGTGAATTATACTGAATCTGCTTTATTTTCAGTGGAAATCTAAAATTTCCTTTTGCATGGGCCATTTTATACATAATATTAGCATTGCAGAGAGAAACGGAATATGATTTAAATAGGTTGGCCGGTGACCAGAAACACCATAAGCTTGGTTTGACGTAATGGTCAAAAATTGTTTAAATGCCTAAAAAATACCATGCTTCTTATTATTTTATTAATGATGCCACAGAAATATAATAACAAATGATCAGTAAAATGTCCTGTTTCTTTTTCTTGATATCATCACAGCTATTTTCACAAACAAAAACTGAATTCAAACACAGTTCCTCTAGCACCTTATTGCTTCAATATAAAACTGCTGTGAAGTTCTCCAGTGCATTTACGTAGCAGAATAAAATGAATGTTACAAAAATAGTAAGATGGTCAAAGTGCACGTCTCCTGCAGGAATGCAGTTCAGTTGTTGAAGGGAGCCAGTGCCTATAAAGAAAGAATGTGTTTTTGTGAAGAACTCATACCTCCACTTTTTAACATAAGACACAAAGATGGACTATAGTTTTTATATTTAGATAATACTGTTATTTCGGAGGCCTTGCAGCTTGAGCACATGGTCTAAGAGCTGTGGAGCTCATATGAACAATGCAGGTTCGAATCCAGCTCGCAACCTTTCTTTTTTTTCCCTCTGTTTTCTCCAACAATTCATGTGCTGTCTTTAAATCCTATAAATACTTAAAGATTATAAATAAAAATAGTAAATTGTCAAAACTAAATTAAAACCACATGCATGAATGATAACTTTATGGTCAAGTGATCTTTTCCAGGATGACATAGAGCTACAATGGTGTAAATTTAGACGGTGTATACAATGGTGTAAATATATTTATATATATATTAGCAGTGACTGTATGATTTTGAGATCCTTTTTTTTTACACTGAGGACAACTGAGGGACTCAAACACAACATCTTAGACATCTTCATCCTGTTCAAAAGTTTTCACCCCCTGGCTCTTAATGCATCGTGTTTCCTTCTGGAGCATCAGTGAATGTTTGAACCTTTTTTAATAGTTGTGTTTGAGTCCCTCAATTGTCCTCAGTGTGAAAAGATGGATCTCAAAATCATACAGTCACTGCTGGAAAGGGTTCAAATACGCAGAAGATGCTGGAAAACTGAAGATTCCGCAGGATATGGTGGAATTTTTCTGAAGGACTCAGTTCTAATATGAAGTGCTCAGTTTAACTGTTCAGAACAAAAAAGGGACTCATGAACAACCATCACAAAACAAAACAAAAAAACAGTCGTGGATCATCCAGGTAACCACACACAGTATTAAGAACCAAGGGTTCCCAAACTTTTGAATGGGTTTATTTTAATAATTTCAGCTATTTTTTTGTCTTGTGGACAAATGTAAACATCTTTTATGTAAAATATCTTACTCAGGACAGTACTAAATAAAAAAATAACTCTCTTATTTTGTTAAAATTACTCACATTTTCACAGATTCTGCAAGGGGTTCACAAATTTTCAAGCAGCACTATATATATATATATATATATATTGCATGTGCATGTTAGTGTAGTGGTACAGTACAGTGTCAAGTTAACTTCCTCTGGCTCTTAAAACGCTGGGTGCACATGTGTGTGTCTGTAGGTGTATGGTAACTCTCAGAGAGCGGATATCGTAAAGCGTGAGTCCAGTGTTTGATCTCAGCTATACAGACAGCTGATGTGGGAGAGCGCTGTGCTCTTCTTCACTGGTGCTTATCTCTGCAGGCTCTGGATACGAGAGGGCAGAAGGGCAGCTGCTCTATCTGGAGTGTTGAAGGATCAGAGGTGATGCAGCGAAGGATAGAGAGAAAACCTTGCACATCTCACGCAGCCTCTCCAAACCACTGCACTAAGGCCTGAAACATACTCTGTGCAAATACATAAGCACAAATGCTTGTAGAATCGCTATAATTGTTCTCAGTGCTGCTGCGAGGGGCACTATTGTGGTTTCTTCTCTGTCACTTGAGTCTTTCAGGACAATTACTGTCAATGCGGAGAAAAAATATTACTGGATAAGGTTACTTAAAGTGATAAAGGGTAGGTTCACCCAAAAATAATGATTCTGTCATCATTTAGTCACACTCATGTCATTCCAAACCCATATGGCTTTGGTTAATCTTAGAAACACAAATGAAGATATTTTTAATGAAATCTGAGAGACGTATGTCCCTTTATTGAAAGTCCAGATAACCATTAAAATAATAAAGGCCCTAAAATCAATCTCTTCATCATATAAAGTGGTCGTATCTCTTTACAAGTCTAAACCGCTCGATTCATATGGATTTGTTTTATGACACTTTTATGACCATTTTGGAGCTTCTGAGTTTTGGTTACCCGAACTTTCAATGGAGGGACTGAAACTGCTCAGGTTTCACAGTAATGCAAGAATGGAAATTAAAGAGATTGTTCAGCCAAAACTATAACAACTATAACAAAGTTTACAGCTTGTTTTGAATGATTGCGATTGCAGAACACATTTACAGCAGATATACTTATGGTGTACTGTTCAGTTTTTCAGTAAAAATGCTAGTCACTTGGGTTGTAAAGTTGTCTAAATAGCTGTTTCACACTTAGTGCTACATCAGCATTGTGGCAATGTGTCTCTCATTTGTGCTGCTGTCCACTAGGGGGAAAATCTGCGTTCAGATCGCTGTGTGTTTGTCCCATGTGTTAGTGTGAAGGGCTCTCTGCCTCATGCCTCCACCAGTGATGGAAAGCTCTCTTAACTGGCTAGTTTTCAGGGATATGCCATTGTTGTGATTTGTAGTTTTCAGGAGTGTGTCTCCCGAACCATGACTGTACTGTACTGAAACCTGAACCCTACGGCAACGAGAAACTGTCCACTTACACACAAACCTGTGCACACACGCTATAACACAATAGCTTGACTGTGTGAGCATGCACCAAGGATGCTTTTATTTGATACAGTAAAAAAAAAAAAAAAAAAACATTAAAAACAGTAAAATTCAAACATATTATTACAGTTGAAATTAGCTGTTTTCTATTTGATTGTATTTTAAAATGTAATTTATTCCTATGATCAAAGCTGAATTTTCAGTATCATTACTCCAGTCTTCAGTGTCACATGATCCTTCAGAAATCATTCTGATATGCTGGTTTGCTGCTCAAGAAACATTGCTTATTATCAACATTGCTTAATATTTCTGTGGAAACCATGTGTCATGATTGAGTACGCGGAAACAGTTTGCAAGTAACTCAGTGTTTATTAGACAAATGAAGTGATGATAGAAGTAGTAGAAGAGGAACAGGATAGTGGCGCAGGGACTTCGATGGTCAGATGAGTGCCGTGACGAGAAGTGCTGATCAGGCGTGACGGATCCGGAGACACAAACCACAGGAATACAAACAGGAACGAAGAAGGCACCAGACTGGAACGAAGACGGGATCAACTACACCGGAACTCACAAACAACGATCTGACAAGGAAACGAGAAAGTGGTGAGTGTTATATAGGGTGGAGTGATGAGCTGCAGCTGGTGATGATGATTGAATCAGCTGGATCGTGATTACTGCTGAGGGGTGGGCACGCCCACACACTCACGCAACACCTAAACAACGAGCACGAGACAAGGAGGAAGCATAGGATTCATGAACCGTGACAGTACCCCCCACCCTAGGAACGTCTCCTGGCGTTCCCAGGATCCCTTACCTGTCGATTGTAATCATCGATAAGGGTGTGGTCCAGGATGTCCCTGGCCGGCACCCAACTTCTCTCCTCCGGACCGTAACCTTCCCAGTCCACCAAGTACTGGAATCCGCGTCCCCTCCGTCTCGAGTCCAGAATACGATTAACCGAATAAGTAGGTTCCCCATCTACGAGACGCGGCGGTGGGGGAACCGGAGTAGGCGGATTAAGTCGTGAATGAAAAACTGGTTTAATTTTGGAAACATGGAACACGGGATGAATTCTCCGGTACGCCGGAGGAAGTTTGAGGCGGACTGCCACTGGGCTAAGGATCTTAGTGACAGCAAATGGGCCAATAAATTTGGGAGCAAGTTTATTACACACGGGGCGGAGCGGAATGTTCTTAGTAGAAAGCCACACTTTTTGACCTACGACGTAGACGGGAGGCCTCGACCGGTGGCGATCGGCTTTAGCCTTGGTGCGCGCCCCCACTTGGAGTAGAGTCTCACGGGCTCTAGTCCAAGTGCGGTGACACCTCTGGACAAAGGCGTGAGCGGAGGGGACCGCGACTTCGGATTCCAGACTGGGAAAAATTGGTGGCTGGTAACCTAAACTACATTCAAACGGAGATAGGCCCGTGGATGACACTGGTAATGCATTGTGGGCGTACTCCACCATAGACAGTTGTTGGCTCCAAGAGGAAGGATTCTTGGAGACCAGACATCGCAACACCCTTTCCAAATCTTGGTTGGCTCTCTCGGTTTGGCCATTGCTCTGGGGATGAAACCCTGAGGACAGACTGACAGTCGCTCCCAGCAACTTACAAAATTCTCGCCAAAATTTGGACACAAACTGGGGTCCCCTGTCGGAAACCACGTCTACCGGGAGGCCATGTAAGCGAAAGACGTGGTTAACGACAATCAACGCTGTCTCCTTGGCTGAGGGTAATTTGGGCAAGGGAATGAAATGGGCCGCCTTCGAGAACCGGTCCACCACGGTCAAAACTACCGTGTGACCCTGGGAGGGTGGGAGGGCGGTGACAAAATCTAGCGCGATGTGGGACCAGGGTCTCGAAGGCACCGGCAGCGGTTGAAGTAACCCATCTGGGGGTCGATTGGAAGACTTACCAGTGGCACACACTGAGCAAGCCAAGACAAAACTGTGAACGTCACGAGCCATGAGAGGCCACCAGAATCGTTGCTTGACTAAAAACTTAGTGCGACTGACTCCTGGATGACAAGCCACATTGGAACAATGTCCCCACTGAATGACGCTGGACCGTAACCCCTCAGGCACAAATAAACGGTTCGGTGGGCAACGGGCCGGAGGCGTTACCCCTTCTAAGGCCGCTTTGACCTTCGATTCGACCTCCCATGTGAGTGTAGAGACAAATAGAGTCTCGGGTAAAATGCACTCGGGAGTAGACGGGCGTTCGGAACGGTCAAAAATGCGCGATAAAGAGTCGGGTTTGATGTTCTTGGAACCCGGGCGGTACGAGAGAGAAAAATCAAAACGACCGAAAAAAAGTGCCCACCGAGCCTGCCTGGAGTTTAATCTTTTAGCCGTTCTAATGTATTCCAAGTTCTTATGATCGGTCCAGACGATAAAAGGTACCCCCGAGCCTTCTAACCAGTGGCGCCATTCCTCCAATGCTAACTTGACTGCCAACAACTCTCTGTTACCAATGTCATAATTACGTTCGGCTGGGGACAGGCGATGAGACAAAAACGCGCAAGGATGCATCTTGTCGTCTGAGGGAGAGCGCTGGGATAGCACTGCACCTACCCCCACCTCTGACGCATCGACCTCCACCACGAACTGACGTGATGGATCAGGGGTGATTAAGATGGGGGCTGAAACAAAGCGGCCTTTCAGTTTGGCAAACGCAGCCTCAGCTGCGTCTGACCACCTGAACGTAGTTCTGGGGGAGGTCAAGGCGGTCAGAGGAGAGACTAGTTGGCTGAAATTGCGAATGAATCGCCGGTAAAAATTGGCGAACCCCAGAAACCTCTGCAGGGCCTTACGGGAATCTGGGCTTGGCCAATCCACCACAGCCTTAACCTTCTCAGGATCCATGCGTGTCCCCTCGGACGAGATGATGTAACCCAAAAACGGAACTGACTGTGCATGAAACGCGCACTTCTCCGCCTTGACAAAAAGCCCATTCTCGAGCAGCCTTTGGAGCACTCGTCTGACGTGCTGAACATGTTCCTGGAGAGAAGAAGAAAAAATCAATATGTCATCCAGGTAGACATATATGAACTGATCGACCATGTCTCTCAGCACGTCATTAACGAGTGCCTGGAAGACCGCGGGGGAGTTGGATAGCCCGAAGGGCATAACAAGATATTCAAAATGCCCCCTGGGGGTATTAAAAGCGGTCTTCCACTCATCTCCTTCTCTTATACGGACCAAATGGTAAGCATTACGCAAGTCCAATTTGGTGAAGAGGGAGGCTCCCTGCAACCGCTCGAAAGCTGAAGACATCAACGGCAAAGGATAAGTATTCCTTACCGTGATGCTGTTCAGCCCCCGGTAGTCAATACAAGGTCGCACGGATCCGTCCTTCTTCCCCACAAAAAAGAACCCCGCCCCCGCTGGAGAAGAGGAAGGGCGGATGAACTTAGATGCTAGAGAATCAGAAATATATTTCTCCATAGCCTCCCTTTCTGGAACAGAAAGCGAATATAACTTGCCCTTAGGCGGAGACTTACCTGGCAGTAAATCTATGGCACAGTCGTAAGGACGATGCGGAGGAAGAGAAGCTGCTCGAGACTTACTGAACACTTCCCTCAGGTCAAGGTACTCTGCGGGCACGTTAGACAAATCCACTGCCTCCTCCTGAAAAACAGAAACAGAAACAGACGGACAGGCAGACACTAGACAGGACTCATAACATTTATTGCTCCAAGCCACAATGGATCTCTGGTGCCAGTCTATTTTGGGATTGTGACGGATGAGCCAGGGGTGACCGAGAACGACAGGTGCAAGGGGAGAGTCCATGATCAAGAATGAGATGGTTTCAGTGTGATTGCCTGATGTGATGAGAGTGACGGGTCCAGTAGTAAAAGAAATAGTGGGTAGTTCTTGACCGTTAAGGGCGTGGACTGAAATCTTGTGAGTAAGTGGTCTGATGGGAATCTGAAGCTTGTGTGCGAACGTGCAGTCCAGGAAATTAACTTCCGCCCCGGAATCCAGTAGTGCAAGACAGTCCGATGAATGTGCTGTCCATCTCAGTCTTACCGGAAGGAGAGTAGATGTGGATGAGGTCTTTTCGGCGGCGATCCCACCCGATAGTAGCCTCATACTTACTATCGGGCTGGGCCTTTTAACGGACAGTTATAGGCAAAATGTCCTTCTCCCCCACAGTACATGCAGAGGCCCTGGGACCTCCGCCTCTCCTTCTCCTCCCGGGAAAGCCGAGCTCGCCCCACCTGCATGGGCTCGTGATCGTAGACATGGCCGACCGCGTCCCCGTCTCCAAACCGTTGACCCTCGGTTCTTCTGGTGGAGTGACTGGGCTGTGGGCGGCGATCCATACGTGTTAACCGTGCATCCACTCTCAATGCCAGACCGATCAGGTCGTTGAGTGATGTAGGAAGGTCCATGGCATAGATCTCCTTCTGGATGCGGTCGGCCAGCCCATGCAGGAACATGTCCCACTGCGCTTCCTCATTCCATTGACTCTCCGCCGCTAGGGTCCGAAACTCGATCGAAAAGTCAGAAACGGATCTCTCTCCCTGTCGCAAATCGGCCAGCATCCTTGCTGCCTCTCTTCCAGCAACGGCCCGATCGAACACCCGTCTCATCTCGGCGGAGAGATCCTGGAACGAGGCACAGCATGGATCTTGATTCTCCCACACCGCAGTTCCCCAGAGTGCCGCTCTCCCAGTCAGCAACGTCAATACAAAAGCGACCTTGGCTCGCTCGTTATCGAATGTCCTGGGTTGGAGAGAGAAATGCATGGAACATCGTGTTAGGAATGCTCGACAGTAATTGGGTTCACCTGCATATGATTCAGGGACTGGAAGGCGGGGCTCCGGTGGTGGTGGGGGAACCGGAGGTGTGGGGGGCGCAGTGGAACTCCGTAGATGTTGAAGCTGTTGGGTGAGCTCGGACACCTGCGCCACTAGAACCTGAACAGCGCGAGCTGTGTCGTTGAGGTTCTTTTCCTGGGAATCCATGCGAAGTATGCTGCTGCTCACAAAGTCTCCCAACGATCCGGGAGAGCTACTCGCTGCTTCCATCGGGAGGTCAGATCGTTCTGTCATGATTGAGTACGCGGAAACAATTGCAAGTAACTCAGTGTTTATTAGACAAATGAAGTGATGATAGAAGTAGTAGAAGAGGAACAGGATAGTGGCGCAGGGACTTCGATGGTCAGATGAGTGCCGTGACGAGAAGTGCTGATCAGGCGTGACGGATCCGGAGACACAACCACAGGAAGACAGACAGGAACGAAGAGGGCACCAGACTGGAACGAAGACGGGATCAACTACACCGGAACTCACAAACAACGATCTGACAAGGAAACGAGAAAGTGGTGAGTGTTATATAGGGTGGAGTGATGAGCTGCAGCTGGTGATGATGATTGAATCAGCTGGATCGTGATTACTGCTGAGGGGTGGGCACGCCCACACACTCACGCAACACCTAAACAACGAGCACGAGACAAGGAGGAAGCATAGGATTCATGAACCGTGACACCATGATGCATTTTTTTTCAGTATTATTTGATTTATAGACAGTTCAAAAGAAGAACATTTATTTGAAATATAAATCTTTTGTAATAATGTAAACTGTCACTTTTGATCATGCATTACTGCTGAAAAAAAGTATTTATTTTTTATAAAATAAAAAAAATAAAAATAAAAATCCCAAATAGAATAAATAATGAGACACTAATATTTACACTCACTTGTTATGCTGGCAATATAATTTGATTGGAAAAAGTAACATCGGACATTTAATTAAAATTGAAAATAGCATGACTTACAGTATATTTATTTTCAGACATGAATACCATTTTTTTTTTTCTATTTGGAAAAAAAAATCACTCAAAAAGAAAGAAACAGCAAGCAACACTATGAGCTGAAAGTGACATTTTGAAGTAGAAAGACTGAAATTGTATTTTCTTCTAAAACATGCTCCACTTGTTTTATTTACTTATATTTTTTAGAGTGTGGGGACTCTTAACATCCACTGCACTGCACTGACCCATTAAACCACTGGACTAGCTCTACTCTCTCACTGACTCACTTACTACAGGAAACGTTGCTGAAAACCACTTGTTTTTAACCACTAGCACTCATCTTGGTCAGCCATAAATGGGATTATACTGCTGCCTTGTAATTGACAACAAGGCTCTTAAGATTTGGACTACATTTTGTAGACAGTGTTTTGGAGAAACTTGTGGTTAAATGGTTATTCATCAGACAGTTTTGAAACAGCAGATCCTGTAATAAATGCGTCTATTCTGTATCTCACCCTGTTTTGCCCCTCATTGCAATCTAATAAGAGCCTCTGTTTTTCAGGCCACCTTAACCCCGTGCTGAACCCTACAGTTAATACACTGTAGTTATGATTTTACCATCAATCAACAAGCAGGCATCTAACACGCACACACAAACACAGCTCCCAGCTCTGCCCTACAATTTAATTGTGCCTGAACCCTCATCGGTTTCCAGAACAATCAATCGCACCCCCGTCCCTCTGTCCCCAGCAGGGCTGTGCTCTTTTCATTACACAGTTCAGGCTGCTCTGCAGGTGGCCACCGTGCCTGCTCCAAATCCCCAAAAACCCAGACCCCCACCATGTGTCACCTACAGGAAAGAAAAATCACAAACGAGATGCCTTTGATATCGCAGTTGTTTCTCGTTGACAGCAAATAGATTAAATGGTGAGAAAACTTTTTTTTTTTTTTTTTTTTGCATCTTCTGCTTCTCAAATTGTCTCTTATGTGTCTTCTTTGAAGTTTCAGAAGAGACAACATCTCAAATTGTGTTCCTTTTTATTGAGTCGCAGATAAACTCAATTATTTCTCACCAAATTCTTCCACATCCAAATCTTCCTGAGCTCTTATCCACATTCTTTTTCATTTTCCATAGAAAACCGAGATGAGGTAGTGAGAGTGCAAAAACAGCAGGCAGAGATATTAAGTGATGCTGTGTCAGTAACACTGACGTATGAGAGCAGAAACACACATTCATCTAAATACGTTCAGGTCCACTACTGTCATTCAGTTTGAACTTCTAAACATACTCCAACTCTTTACATGCTATCAGTGCTTCTGTCTAAAGTGAAATAAAGCATAGATTTACCCACCTCCCTGCCAGCGTTAGTCACATGAATAATATATACAAGACCCATGAGCAGGAATAAATTGCTCAATCAGAACACAGTGACCCCCCAAAAAAGTAATTAGAGGCTTAAGCCATCATTGAAAATGTATGAATTTTGTGACAAAATATCAAAGCAAGTGTTAAAAAGAAAAGAAAACACAAGCAGAAAATAAAAGCAATTAATTTCAAAAAATGAACTTGGCTGGATTTTAAAATTTTAAAACAATAGATATATTGCTCAGTTTTAGGATAAAATGTATTTGGATGCTGTTTATGTTTGTCAAAACTTATTGTAACAGGTTAGTTGATGTGATGAAATACACCTGTAAATGTCATTGGATTTTTATACGATCTGCTCATGCCCCACTGAAGGTTAGGGTTGGGGTAGAGTTTCACAGTAAATAATGATTGTAATTTAACGGTAAAACACTGTAAAAATATTACAATAAAACCCTATGAATTGGTTAACAGTACTGTAAGTTCTGTAAGTATGTATGCATGTGTATATATGTGTGTGTGTGTGTGTATATATATATATATATATATATATATATATATATATATATATATATATATATATATATATCCTTTTGCTAACACTTTAGATTAGGGAACAATATTCACAATAAGAGTTTTCCTTCTAATTTGCTGCTTATTAATCTTTAGTAGTTGTTAAGTGTCGAGTAGGGTTAGCAGATCTACAATATAATCATGCAGAATAAGTCATTAATATGTGCTTTATAAGTACTAATAAACAGTCAATATGCTAGTAATATCCATGCTAATAAGCAACTAGTGTTACCATAGTTTTTACCTCATCATGTGTCTTTTTCATTACCACCTGTGTTTTTATGGTGGTTGTCAGCATTAGGGTAAAAAATAGATTTTAGTAATTTTATTATATTAACATTATTTCATTTTTTTTCTTTTTACTGTAAATTGTTGCTACTGTATGTTTTTTTCTTATGGTAAAGTTCTAGCAACCACAACTGCTGTTTTTATCGTACATTTTTACAATGAGAAGCAGGTTCATGCTTACATTTTATACAAACTGTAAACTGTTGTACAAATTGTTGTATGAGTTTGTACAAAATAGCCAAATTGTAAAATAGTGACTGAAAATCACCATTATTACCAAGTTATTGAGAAAAATGATGAAGAAAGAGAATTTGTTTAGAAGTTAGTGAAGAGACTCCAGCTTTAAAAATCTAAATCTAAATGTGACTTTTTTTTTTTTTTTTTTTTTTTTTTTTTTGGAGCCGCTGTAATTCTTCATTCATTTTCAAGGGTTGAGTCCTTTGCTTCTCATTAAAATGCCTTCCTCTGTACATTTCTTTAAGCTCAGTAAAGCTCTCTCTCTCATTCTCTTCCTCTGTGTTCACATTCTGGTTCAGCATATGTATCTGTTATTAAGACATATGGCTGCTTTATTGCTGCTAACAATACCAATCAATACTCATGAAGCATGCAGAAGCGTCACCTACCACAAATCTCAGGACCTGAGCGGGAACTGACAGTGATCATCTCTCAAACACACTCTCACCAACATCTACTACTGTGTCTCACATCCACGATAATTCTGTGCAAGCAGAGAGAGAGAAGCACTACCCAAACTCAACAGCAAGATTCATTGTTGTTGGAACATTTTATACTTAATAAAGGAAATGGTACATGACTCAAGCTGTCTCCTTACAAAGAGAAAGAGTTTGTGTGCGTGTGTGTGTGTGTCTTAAATCCATCATAATAATTCAGCCCAGAGCCGGCGTTTTACCTTATGGGTCAGTTATTGTCCGTCAACTGTTGTGTGTGTGTATGTGTGAGTAATGATGAAATTTCTCTGTAGTTGGAGATCAGAGGGTCAGAGCGATGATAGATGCTCACTTCCTGTTGCTCTCCCTGCCAAAGGGCTGCACTTCCTTTTTCTCTCGGGTACACATGCAATCATATTCACACACACGCTCATTCCCGTCTCACGCTCTCTTCTCTCTCACATCACACACCTCCGCTCAGCCCCTTTGTTTATTTTGCCTTTGATGAAGAGATTCATCTCTGGCACGTGTGAATGTGTGTGAGACCACACGACGTATCTGTGTGTGTGTGTGTGTGTGTGTCTGCTAATGATTAAAAGCAAATGTAAATATGTGTGTATGTGTAATTATAAGACAAAGATACAACAGTTTAAGAACAACTGAGATTCAGGCTTCAGTTTCATGAGTTTTCTCTTTCCCTCTGTCTCTCACATTTTTCATTTAAATTAAAATTAAATTTAGTCTGCTTTATTAACAGGAAAAAAACTGTGAATTTGATTTAAGCAGGTCAAAATAGATAGAATAAAAGTAATATAACATACAAATAAACAAAATATAATAATTGCACAATAAAATGAGCAATTAACATTTAAATGTTCAGCTGACATCACAACCAATCCAGAGGCAACATCAAAATGTATTAAATATTGGCTATAAATATTGAACAGGGGAAGCCTCTCTTCGTCTCTCCCTCTCTTATCTTTATTGCCATCAGAGTTGAGTTCTCTAGCTCTTCTGTTTTACATCATTGCCATTCCATTGTTCACATTCCTTCACTATCAGCACACACACATAGACGCATACACACAGACATAGGCTATAATTGCGCTCACATACACAACACATAATTACACTTGAACACAATCTCTGGGAGACTGGCATGCTCTTGCCTTTCCTTACATCAGAAGGTCAGTTTCTCAGACTTTCTCAGACCGTCTTTGTATGTGTGTGTGTGTGTGTGTGTGTGAGGTTGTGGAAAGTGTGCTGCAGCGCCTCTTTTGTCCAGTTGGGGGAGTCTGTCCTCATGTGTGAGTTCACTGTGCCTGGGAGCCAAACGCTTTATTAGCTCAGGGCTTCTGTTTTAGAGAACCGTTTTAGAACAGTTCATAGGGTTCGTTTAAATGAATCGGTTCATTTCAGCCATGTCGTTTCAAACATATTTGTTGTTAATTACTGTTGTTTGACTTTATCTATCAAATGCAGCATTGTTTATCAATGCAAGAGGTTGCTTGCCTCTCACTTTTACCTCCAATGTAATCATGACATTATAATACAGTGATTTATGAATGAATTCGATTCGACCCATTAAAAAAAGAACTGTTCAGAAAACGTTTCGTTTCCCATCATACATCACCACATGGTCCGATGTCTACTGGTGGCTACACCTAACGTAAAAGGATCACCCACAGTCTACTAATTTGAAATCTTTATATAAACCATCTGTATAGCTACATGTAGCAAATAATTCCCTAGCACGACCTCGAATGGTTTGTGTAAGCTGTAAAGTAGGTTTAACTGAAGGCAAGCTGACTGTCAATATTTGCCAGGGAGAAAGTGAGTGTATTTGTGCTCTAAATCAGAAGAATGATGAGGAAATGGTCTCTTGACCATCCCATCTCTCTTCTGCAGCCTAGGATATATGGAGTGCTGTATCCGCAGTGAAGTTTGTGATTTCAGATTAAACTATCCTCCTCAGTCAACACTGCGCTAAATGAACACTCATGGGAGACCAGAGGTTTACCTAATGTGTTTAATATGATTTAATACGAAAGTCCATGGTTCAAACTGTCTGCACTCTGCTCGGTAAACATCATGCAGTTTGGCGCCAATAAACACTAGCTACACTGGACTGAAGTGTAGCCTAATTGTAGGGAAATACTTGTTTGCTCCAGTCCTCACAATACTGAAACAGACTTGACAAATGTGTATGTCCAGTGACATTTATTCATTTAAAGGGTTAACTTCAACTTTGAAATACTGAAATAATTAAATCATCATCATCTTACAACCCGATCTCATGAAAGTGCGTATAAATAGTACGCTAAATAAAAACAAAAACTCGTGGTATTGATAAGCAAAAATGGACTTTGGCGTGTATATGCTAAACGATGGGTAGGATTAGGGTTGTGGCGTAGATGCGTATCATATG
>JAFVLL020017506.1:0-24034 GCA_021397915.2 Tor tambroides
TGCTCATCACTCGAAGAAAAGCAATAGCTCCGGAAATGCAGGAAGGAAACACTGAGTGTGTGTGAGATGTCTGAGCTGTAAAACTCCTCTGCAGTGGGCCAGAAGGACCATCTGCGTCAGATCAAAGCCAGATCCTGTGTGTTCTTCTCCACTGTTTCCCTAAACCAGGCACACACACACACACCAACCACCAGACGGACACAGGCACTTTTTGAACCCATGCAGTGGGGATTGGATAACAGAGATGCGTGTTTGTAGGGACACTGGAAAAGAGGACTGGAGTGGTAAACTATGCCTGCGGTCGGAGGTTTACGAGAGAGACTCGGTAAGCAGGTGTGCGCTTCAATCATTGGATGGATGGTCTGTGTTTCGACCGTTTACAGCACACTTTCACAAGCAAGACGGGCTTTGATTAAGACGGGCTGCACGCTCCACTAAACAGAGCTGTGTAATGTCCGGCTTTATCAAACAAAGAGCTTCCTCACTATTCTGTATTTGGACATCTCTATCAGTTAGCAGAGCACTCACTAACCAACATCATAGCCAAAAAAAATTAATAAATAAATAAATTGGTTAAAGTTAAGAAAGAAAGGCTGCTGTAATTGCTGTAATGTGCTGTTAAATGAACTATACAAATATCAAATTAAATACTGAAAGCAGCATTTATCTGACAAAAAAACAATGAGGATATCAATTAGAATGACAGAATTAAAAAGAATAATAATTAAACAAGAAAAACTTTCAATTTAAGGGTTGAAAAGATTTTGAAAAATAGCATTTAGGCCCAAAACTACAAAATGATGATGCCAAATGCCTCAGGGACTCTGTGTTAATCAAAAAATCATTTTTTGAACAGGTTAATATACAAGAAGCGTCCAAAAATACCAATTCACTGCTAGTCATAAATTACTGAACTAATTTCCCCTATTAATTTTCTCCTAAGGACTTTTATCTTCAACAAAGAGTTATGAACCAAACCAGCCAAATCTGAGATGAATCAAAACATTACAAACTTTGATTTGAAGCAAAAACATATGAAAAAGACAAAGGTACCAGATGTCTTTTATGAAATAAATTACAATCTCATGAAGCACTTTGACTGATGTATAAAGACAGTACAATAACTGGCAACACTTAAGGGACCAATTCTCACTATTAACTAGTTGCTTATTGGAAGGCCTATTATTAACATATTGGCTGTTTATTAGTACTTATAAAACAAATATTCTGCATGACCATATTCTACACCTCTAATCTTAACACAATACCTAAATTTAACAACTACCTTTCTAACTATTAATAAGCAGCAAATTAGGAGTTTGAGGCAAAAGTCGTAGTTAATGGTTTGTTAATAGCGAGAATTGGACCTTAAAATAAAGTGTGACCAAAAAGTAATTAATTAATGATTATAAATCACTTTAATGATTATATTTCTTTTTTATTGGGCTGAAAAAATACATTTGTATATATAAAAAACAGCTGATGTAGTATTTTGACATGCTACACTGCTACAAATGTGAACAGTCAGGCTACTGAAAAATGTAATCAAGTTTATAGTACAGCTCCTATTAGTCATTGACTCTCCAACTCTGCCACACATACACAAAAACTTCTAGGTGATGCAGAAGCAGAAACTAAAAGAGGTTGTATAAACACATTTTTTACTCACAACAGTGAGCTTTTCAGTTTAATTAACTTTCCACCACACCAGGCTGAGACAAACTATGGAAACTAAGATCTGCTCTGATAATTTCAGGGTGGCAAACACAAGGGTGAGCAGATAAAGATCTATCCACTGCTTTTCAGAGTACATTTCACAGACTGCCGGGTGGGATTTCTTTTCATTGAGAAGAAGCAAGCATGAATCCATGACTAATCATAAAATTTCTTTAAACTGCAGCAGTAATAATGTGAAAGCTGGTTATGAGGAAACGGCAGACGCCAGAGCTGTTCATGGTGCATTTTTATCCAGTTTAGATTAAAAGTACGGTTCACCAACCACCCACTGCAGGAATGATTGTGCAATGTATGAGTTGTAGTTAATGGCTACAGGGAGACCCCACAGAATTGATATGCTTTAAAAATACTTCATTCTGCATCTTTGATACTGTTCCCTCTAGGGGGCAGTGATGTAAAATCTCATTTAACTTCTCTCGCTGTAGGGTCCTCTTGAAATCTTTTCCCCTTCATCTTTTAAATAAAGCCCAGACAAGCAAAACTTTGATGCCACAGCTCAATTTTTTCATATCCCATGATTCTGTCAAGCAGAGAAGAGGAAAGCAAAGAATTTATTCAGTGCAATTCAATTCCTGGTTCATGATACTGTTTCTACATAGTCATTTCTATATGTAATCAGGACATAGCAAAGCATGATGGGTAAAGACTTATGTCAGTTCCCTGTCAGCTCCTTCTGAGAATCTTGAGGTGTAATGACCAAAATGAGGCAGTGCTTGGACAACATAGTTCATTTGTTCTTTTATTCTTATTCAAAATTTGCCTTATTGATGATGCATCTTATTTATGCATTCATTTTTGAATACTTTATTTCCCCACTACCATTTTTTTTAAAAAGTTGCCAGCCCCCACCAGCATTTTTGATCATTTACACAAATGTTTAATGGCCCCCAGAATATTTTGTTGTATGAATATCTGAACATGCAACATGCCAAAACAAAGGCCAGTGCCTCTGCTTCAAAGAAAAAAGTTTTATTCTAGCTTCAATCTTTTTTTCAGCAATTGAATGTTGGGTATGTTTCACGAAAAAGCAATATTTTGAACAAAAAGCTGAGAAAATCACATTTTTGTAAAACCCTATACGTCTAGATCATATTCAGAACGATAATCAGAACATTGATGGAATGGAATAGATTGCTTCTATCAACACATCCAAAGCTTGCACTGTCCTATACTTCCCGGATCGACATTTACTGTAATTCGGTAACGTTAGGCAGTCTTGATTTGTATGCTGTTTAATGCTTTTGATCATGTTATTTTACATTTGCATCTGCTTACATACACAATCAATTGTTTCTGCTTCTGCTTCGCTTTGTTTCAGACATTCAATACTCTTTCAGAAGATGCATAATAGCGTCTCCTACCGTACACCAGTGACAACACGAAAAGCCAGAAAATTGTCAGTGGTGGGGAAAGAGTTAAATACCATTTTCTATAATTAAAAACTATAACATTTTTCATGTTTCATTCAGGTTCTCTCATTGAAGAACAATAAAAACTAAATATTTATTCCAACCCATTCTCATGAGAAACTGCTTTATTTTTACGAGGTTGCAAATTCATATGAATTTAAATTATGGGATTTGTAAGGAAACGTGTTTTTTTTAGAAAGAGAGAGAGAAAAAACACGAGCATGAAGGTCCACAGCTAAACCCACTTAACCAATTTGCCAAAACGTCAAATTGTTACAGATTTTCATGATAGTGTGTGGTATATTTTTTTAATTATATTATCATTACAGCATAATGAAAACATTATTGAGCAAAACAGTAAAACTTTGGAAGACATGCAGTTTCACTGACACTTTGAAACTCCTTTATTGATATAAAAAGATAGTTTTAATGAAAAAAAACACTTAATTTAATATACTGATACTTTGTTAAATTGCTTGGGTTTTTTTGCTTTAGATGAAGGCATCTGCTAATAACAACAACAACAACAACAAAAAAAAAGTAAACGTTTTTTTTTTCAGTTCATTTAACATTTGATACTGATTAAGAAGATTTAAAAAACAATGAGAACCACTGGCTTTTACCCAGTCAAACAGAATCCACCTCCGTCCTGCACGAACGTAAATTCTGGAACGAATTATCTACTGCCCAATAATCTACTTCCAACTATCCTTTCCGTTATAAAGCTACCAAGCTATGTGCTGAACAAGCTCTGTGGTTTTATACTGTTTCTGTATGTCTCCGGTTGACCAACACATCAGCATAACACCTGTACAACAGCTCCGAATAAACAGTCCCAAAATGGTTGTTTTAGACTTTGCACCATTAAAGCATGTACTTAATTCCTCTAAAAGTTTGGCAAGCAGAATGACACGGAACGTGAATGAGCATTTGTCAGGGTTAAATGCACAGGTCCGGCTCCAAAGAAAACAAATGCACAGCAAGGTGAATCTACTCACAGCATTATTGAGGAGGGGAAATATCCGTGTCTGCATATTTCACCTCAGAAATCCTTTGAGCCTGGGCATCTACCCAAAAATCTCATGAAGACACGGCACAAACTAACATAGGGGTCGGGCACTGACACGACCATCCGTCCATCATAAGAGCTTAAATCTGTTATTTAATACATCCATTCTGAGTTATTGTGTAGTCATTCTCGACCAAATCTTTAATATGAAGACTAATATCAATTTAAAAATGGTTTTCCGGAATACGGTAACTGAGCCCTTATATGCAAATACAATATAACCCAATGGAGCCCAATGGCATGGATCCGATCCGGGCTTTCCAAAGGAAAGCTGTACTGCACTACATCATACTGTCAATTACATAATTTAACCACGGAAACCACCACCAACATCGTATTTGCTCCATCCATAAGTCGTTGAACAAATACTGTTTTCTTTGAAAAAGTGACTCGATGGTCAGAAGTCAGGCATAAAAATAAATGGTGTGGTCACATGTAATCAATTAGGTCTCATAAAAGGCAGTGATAGGTGCTCAGGGCCTGTCGAAGGCCATGGGGTTAAAAGAAGCAAAACCCAACAGGAAAACCCCAAATCTTGCGGCCTGCCAGGGGCAGGACAGGATTATGGAAGGTTTGGTTACTCTCTGGCTCGTCTTTCCCATTTCATCAACTAACCTTGTCAATTCTCTCTCTTCTACTTGATCTCACACTTTCCGTTGGAATTTCCATTTGCTAATCTGACACATTACTACTGAGTTCCCCGGGCTTGACCGCCAGTACTTTTCCCCACCTCATCTTGAGCGAAACCATCGCAGATGTAGTTCGTGCCACACTTTCAATCACTGGAATGCCAAGTAACTGAGCATTGTATACGCTGGATGAATAAATATGTACCGCTCAATCTGAGCTGTTTTCTGTGTATTTGTAATGTTTCAGCTGCAGTTTTGTGACGTTGACAGGGAGAGTGCTCTCTGAGGAGGTGGTCGGTGTTAAACAGGAAATGCTAGTGCATGGCAGCTGTATTTGACATGGATGAATCACAGAACTGTGTAGAGGAAAGGGGTTACTTCTGTTTGTCCAGCTCTACTCGCTGTTATGAAATATTTCATTACTGGTAAGATATTTGTATATGTAGGTTGACTTCATGTATACCTAACAGAAAACAGTATATAAAAAATATAGTGCAGTAATATTTTTCCTGTAAATTTTTATATGGAAAAAGTCATCAAATCTCAAACAAAACAGAGTCTTTTGTTATATTCAGTGCAATTTGATGTCCACATTACTTTCAAGTTAGAACTATAAACATAAGATGACAGTAATTTTACGCAGTGAGCTTTAGTTACAGTAGCCTATTAGATGAACAGAAAGCAATCTCCCATATTATAGAACTACTAATTAAATAAATAAAATAAATAAATGGACATACAATATTGATTTTAGATTTTCAATTATTTTTATCTGTATCTTCAAACATTTTTATGTACTGATCTTAAAGCTTCTGCTAAGAAATAAAAACCATGGCTAATGTATAAAACAATCAGCCAAGCAACATGACAAACATTGCAAAAATAAAATACTATATTATTAATACTGAATTATTACTTCAATATTATTAGTTCAAGAATTATTACTTCAATAATTCATTTTACTGCAATCAAAAACCCAGACTGAAGAATGCTGAAGTTGTGTTTGACTGGAACTACAGAGAGCTAGTCAGAAGTGTGGTAGGCCTATTATTTAGCATTATCATGGGCAACAGTGAGTATTATCAAATATCTGACTGCTTAATGCCCAATTGACCCATCACAGGGAGACTGATTGACAGACGATCTGACCAATCTTAACGCTGATTCTACTATTTTGCCCGGAAAACAATCCAGACAGGAGATTAGATTAACATGGGTGGATTTGAACTTGAAATTGTGTATTGTCGAGTTGACACAAGATATCTTTGGATGTTCGTTCATGTTTATTTCATGCTATAACTAGTACTGAACTAAGGTGCTACAGGGATCTGTCATGACACATTAAAGAGCCACAAAACTTATTTATTGTTTGAATTTCTTAAAAAAAAAAAAAAAAAAAGACAAAATTTGAAAGCTGAGACATTGTTTCATACCAAAAGTAACCTGCTCTGTCTTGTCTGTCCGCACGTTGTCAGTTTTCTCTGTGCTCTGTATTTTTCACTGCCATGGCTTGTTGGACATAGCAACAGTAATTAAAGCGGGTGGGATGTAAAAACAAATAAACAAATAAATAAATAAATAAATAGTGAATGGCTCATCTGTGCATACAGTAAGATCAATAATATGTATTTATAAAAATATACATCATATAATTTACAACAGAAAATATTTTTTTATTCTGACTTTAATGCAACATTAATGCTTGTAACCTTATTGTTACATGTTAAATCATAAAATACATCTGTGATTGTGAAACACAAATTTTACCCAACTTCCACAGGGTAAACTAGCTCCCTATACTAAGAGATCTTCCTGTCCACATCATCTACTGTGCAGTATCGCATCTATTATTTGTCTGTATTGTTTGTGTTTGTCTGTCTTCTGTGGGGGATGAAAGTGCCATGTCTTGTTAAACGTGAGGTATGCATGTCATTTCTTTCGTGGGTGTACAGAAGTTTGGCTTCACTGGCTGACAGGCCTCCACGTGTCTCCTGTATGAATGAATGTTTAGTTTGGTTCATACACATCCTCGAAACATCTACTTCAGTGTTTCCCGTCTCAAATATAATCCAGGTGCAGTGCCAGACCAGGAGAGCACAACAACCCTGCACTCATTCACCAACATTACCACCTCCTCACAGACACACACACTCACAACACACAGCTGCAGATGGGGCAGGAGGTGGAGGCTCGAAGATAAAACATTTAGTGTTTATTATGAGAAGAGAGATGGAGAGCGGGAGAGAGGGAAAAGACGAGAGGGCAAGATAAAAGATGTGAGGACTGACAGCAGAAGAGAAAACACTCCATTTGCAGTAACAGAACATAATAGTGAATGAGCAAAGGTGAAAAAGACATAAATATACAGTAGTGACCCAAAGTCTGGAATCACTGAAAGTGCTTTTAATTTGTATTTTAAACAAATTTATTTTTAGATATTATTATAGATTTTTTAAACAAATTCATCATTCCAATTTGATTATAAGTTTCACTGAAATGTAAAAATGTATTTAAAAACTATAAAGTATTATTAAAAGTTTATTAATAAATCATTTACACTGTGATCAAAAGTTTGGATTAAGTAAGCTTGAAAAAAAAAGAACTTACTTTTCAGCAAAGATGCATTCAATTCATCAAAAGCGGCAGTAAGATTATAATGGTAGGAAAGATTTATATTTCAAATAAATGCTGTGATTTTAAAGTTTCTATTCATCAAAGAATCCTGAAAAATGCATTATTTTTTGATTTCATGATTTCCACAAAAATATGAAGCCATTTTCAACCACTAAACTTAATGCTTCAACTGTTTTCAAGGTTGATAATAAGAAATGTTTCTTGAGCAGCAAATCAGCATATTAGAATGATTTCTGAAGGATCATGTGAGCTGAAAATTCAGCTTTGCAATAAACGACATTTCAAAATATATTCAAATAGAAAACAGTTATTTGAATTTACAACATTTCACAATATTGATGTTTTTACTGTATTTATGATTAAATAAATGCAGCATTTGTGAGCATAAGAGACTAATTTTAAAAAAACTTTCGACTGCAAGTATATATTAAAAGTTTATTTTGTTATTTAAATTTGGTTGCTTTCAGAACAGCATCAAGCTACGTGCCGTTTGCATACAACCTGATGATCACGCAATACAGCATGATTTGAGAATGTGGAGTTCACATGGTCATGGTCACTTTGTTTACAATTTTTCAAAACCAAAACTCAGTCAAACTCATTTCAAACTCAAAATGTGAAACATTTCAAAATTGTGTTTATTTTCAGGTCTAAATTAGATTTTTATTCCCAGATGTTCAATGTGGTCTCAGACTTTGGACCATATATATGTGTGTGTGTGTGTGTGTGTGTGTGTGTGTGTGTGTGTGTGTGTGTGTGAGACCAATCTGGAAAAAGAAAAGAAAGGAGCAAAAAGAAAGAAAGAAGCAAACAATCTGTGAAGTGTCTGTCAAGAGACAGATGGTGTAAAACAATGTCTTATTTCTGACCTCTGACCCTTAAGCCTCTGCTGTACCCTATACTGACGTGAATCCCTTATTATAACAACCCTGTACTCAATTGAGCTTTTGACCTCCGCAGATCTGTGATCTTTCAACGTGCACATGCATCTTTACACATGCTCGAACAATAATAAAAACTATAATTCATCTCACTCCATAACCAAATAGTACAGTGATGACGTACAGGTTAATCTTGATCAACAAGCCACTGAGCAAGTGCTTACAGAGGAAATGACGCTCTAAAGCTGATAGACCTTCTAACAACTACCAGATTTCCTACAGCAGACCCAGACTTCAATTAAACCCTCACTTTTATATTAAATCATGTTACCCGTTTTGTTTTCCTGCTTTCTGGTGTGTTTTGCATCCTTGATGTCTACATCATGCTTTGGTTAAACATGAAAGAACATGCTGGTTGACAGACTTTGACAATTAGATTTTATTGGTTAACAACATGTAGACTAGTACCAAAACAGCATAAACCTAAATTCATTCTGGCCTAACATGGTCTTCTCAGTGGAGTTGTTACTGTGTTTTTCCCCTCATTCTCCTGTTTCTTTGTGCACATTAACACAAATGTAGAGTTTGTCGCCCCTCTGTGGCCAAATATCACAATTACCAGCTAGCAGAAGGTTTGTGTGCAACAAACTGGCACAGATTCTTTGTGTTTTTTAAACGTCTTTGATAAGGAGAGACCAGCTAGTCAAATTTATCCTGATTGGCATAACGCAGCTAGTATAAATACAACATTTTCCAGCAAGGTCTGAGGATAAACATACTAGGTTTACCAACTAGTTTTGCCAGGGAGCATTTTGGATGTAGGGTTATAGGGGCATGAATGTTTCCCCTCTAACTTGTGTAGCTGCTCAGATTGCTTACATCACTGTTTTGGCTGTAGCTTGCACAGCAGGGGATCATGGGATGGTGAGAATGTGGCTACATCATGCCTGCTTAAATCCATCTCTTTCTCTCGCTCATTCTTCAACACAAACAGTTAGAGTAAAGCACACCACACTCGTTACCTCAAGCCCTGTTGCCAGAGAGGGGATATAAACAGACAAAATAGGGACTGTTTGGACTGAAATAAGATGAGCGAGAATCGAAGCTTAGCACGCCAAGTTCCCAGGAGTCAGCTCCGCTTGGATCATCTATTAAACCCACTAAAGCTGGAAAAATAGAGAGATGTTGATGTTGGAGAGTGAGGAAGAGAGCAGAGTGTGCAGGTGTAGCATTATGTCAGAAATACAGAAAAATGAGGGAACCAGAAGCATGTGATTGAGATGAGATTCTTTTTCCCACAATTACTCATTCACACATTCTCAAAGTCAAACACACACACATACACTCCTTTTCCACATTTGACTTACACACACACCAGAATCCCTCCATTTTTTACTGTCAAATATGATCCTTCCACTGTTGTGAGTTTCAAGAAATTTAACTACCCTCCAAAGATTTGGAAACACACTAGGATTTATAGTGAGGTTATGGACAGTATTAGCATTAATCTTCATAATTTCATGATGTAAGTGCATTAAATCTAAAGTGAAATTCATATTTGAAAAAAAAACAATGATTTTCATTCTGATTGTATAATAGTGGCAATGTTTACAAGTCATACACAGCAGCTTTGGCGGCTTATTGTAGACCGGTATAGATTGATTATCAATGTTAATACAAAACAGACCATTTAAAACAGTTTAGAAATGTATTAATACTGGATCTATTTTTCTATGTTCTGAATTAATTCTAAAATGTTTTCATAGTTTTTGTTGTCTCGTCAATGCTTTGCAATGCAAAGGATTTATGCATATATTGTCCAAAAAAAAAACCTTTGCCAACTATCCACAAACCTTTAGAGTGCAAACCTTAAGTTCATGTGCCTTTTGTACAGTTGGGTATGTAAACTTCACCAAACTTATTTTTCAACGCCTTGTTACTGGAAATTCTGCTTCTAGACCATACTCTTGGTCACTTCTAGAGCCAGGTACTGCTTCCCTGCTGGAAAAACTGTTTAGAACAGTTGTGCTGCCATAGTTAAAAAGGCTGATGAAGATGCCAGCATCTAAAATCTAATATACATATGGTGCCACATTAGACTCATTTGGATAGTGTCCCACCTGATGTGGTCTAGAAGAACTATCTCTAGAATCACTATAATGTGAAGCAGTGTCTTGACCTTTTCCTGTAAATATGAGTTCAATCATGAAATGAGCAGGAACACGATCTTACTGCATAGGTTCACTTATAAAACACAGACCACTAGAAAAACATTTCTCCTACTTCTTTACTCCAGACCTCCCTGCTTTCAGGAAAAGCAGTGCAGTTCTGCATGGTCACCTGTATATATTCCATTTGCAGATATGATCATCTTCCAATGATGTAAACACACACTGTAAGTAGTTGCTACGGCTTCTGACTCCCAAGAAAGCTGATGAGCTCCTGGCAGCATCTTCTCAGTACAGAAGCCAAGGGGCAATCAGCGGAACAGACCATGAAACACAGAGCAGAGATTCCTGAGGCCCCCCACACACATTCACTGACACATGCGTCACAGGTTCATGAGCTCATTTACTGGCTGGTATTGGATGAGGATTTTTTAAGAGAGCCAGATTTAACATGTTCATTTCAGAGATTAATTAAACATGTAATGCAACAACTTAACACATTTATCAAATATTATTACTCTTTCATTATGCTTTCGAAACACTCCAAGTTGCTGAAAGGTCTAGTACTAACGTGCAATTTCCTTTAACTTTTTTTTAGATCAGTAATTATTGTGATAAGAGCTATTATTATATAATATAATATAACATAGAAATATAATATAGAAGTATTATATATTATATAATATATAATACTTCATTACATAATATTTTAAGAATATGGCTTTAATACAATGACATTATTATTATTATTATTAGAATTAATTTTAAGAAACATCTTGTCTTATATTATCACAAAATATATATCACTGAGAGGAGAGTCAAATCCTGGTCAGTATTTATTATTTTTAGGTGCACATATTCCAACATTCCAGATGTAACAACATCATTTCACAATGTTAAGAACTAGCTTTTACTCCAGAACTAGCTGAGTAAATTCAGGTCTTCTAAAGGCTGATTTTGTAAGGCTGCATTTCACCAGTACTATAAACTATTCAACACCAAGCCTACAGTCTCCAGTGGACATTAAAGACAACATAGGACAGAGTGCTAACAGGGTCACTGTTGATCCTCATCAGTACTGGGCTCATATCTGTCAAGCGTCCCCTCTGGATCAAGAATCAGCTCCCAGTTGTCTATATGATTATGTTTGTCAGGACACAAACTGAAAAAACTCTGATGCCAGACCAGCACTCTTCACCCTGAGAAGTTAAATGGGAGCACAAGAAGTGAGGAGAGGGTTAGCAAACCACCAAACACCATCATTAATCACAGCTCAGCTCCGGCCAGAGTCACTGACAGTCCATGACCACTTCAGTCAGCCAGCCCATTTGTTAACATCGGCTAAAGCTGGTTTTTATTAGCTACATGACAAACCGACTTCTAACTGTTTTACGTATTTGGGTTCTTGGTCCTATGGGGGAACGTTGGGCGGATCGTGGGAATCATGCAGATTTCAAGCTGGTTCTTTAAATGCTGTGAATTTTCAGTTCAGTTGATCAAACTGATCATAATTTAGTTCTACTGCAATGAAGGGTGAAAACACTACAAAGGTTTTCCACAAATGCTGATGAAGACCAGCTACATGCTCTAAATGTGATCTCAAAGGCAGCCACTTGTGACTTGGATGGGACTTTAAAATCTTACACACTGTAAAAGAGTAAAGGCGTTAGTGATTTTGGCTGATATATCAACTTCTATTGGCAGATGTTTACAATAAGCTGTCAACAACACTTATTCTGTGAAGGTCAGAGTTTAGATTTAATATGGCCTTTGACCTTTCTAGGAATTACTCAAAAGTTGGACCTGCTTTCCTACTGTTTACTTCAGACTAGTGGTTTTTAATATGCTTGATGCCAAGGATGGCCAAAATGATGACCTAAAATATAAAGAAAACTATGTGCTTTCCTGTTTAAATACTCATTTATACTGTGCAAGAAAAAAAGTGATGATATAAAGACATGTTGTTCACAAAGTTAAATAAATGGCTTTTGTATTGTTACTGTATTGAAGCCAAAGCAAATTACATTAAAATATCTTGTATAAAAATATAGACAGTATGTTTTGTATCTTCTCTTCTCCACACTTAGAATGCAGTGCTATTTTAGCATTATTTATGCATTGATATTTTGAATTAGCTTACATTTTGATATTGTTGGTTTTCATTTTATTTTTAGTTAATTTATTATGTGCTTTTGCCATTTTTTTTTTTTTTAATATTCCTATTTAGTTTAATATTTAAAATAAATAGACATATTCAAAGATATTTTAAAAAATAATTCAAAAAAATAATAGTAATACATATGCATTTTAGATTTATTTTTAGTACTTTAATTTATTACAGTTAGGTGCCAAATCAACATTTCTCATTTTTGGGTTGTTTTAATGTTTTCAAGTGTTTAATCTAATATTTATGCTGTATTTTATTTAATTTTTATTATATAGAACTCTCTTTAGGGGCCCCTGTGGGGCCCCCAACCCGCTTTTTGAAAACCCTTGCTCTTAGAAAGACTAAGAAATTATCTTGTGTAGTATACTTATTTCATGCATTTAAGCATGCAAATAGTGTTTTGTCACATGATCATACTAAGAAAATATTACAACATTCTCACTACTCTGTGACAGTCATGTCCCCTCTTAATAATCTTGTCGAAATAAAACCAAAATCCATTCTCAGCCTCAGTCTCAGGTCAACTTGCAGAACAGCCTTTCTTTCTCTGCATACACTACAAATCCTCATTTCTGTGGCCTTAGTCACAAGTTAAATAAACGGCAGCTGCTGGCCGCACCACAGAGGGTGTTATGTAGCGGGAAACAGAATCAGGACTGATGACAGAAATCGGCCTCCATTTATGTGTAAGAGATTCCCAGGTGTGCCTCTGTGTGTAAGTGTGTGTTAGTGTGTGTGTGAAGTGAGAGATACCCCCACGGGATTATGGGTAATTACATCATTGCTCTGAGTCTGAGAAAGCAGTGATTTGAGAGAATTCTCACTTTTAATAGAGATTAAAGCGTTCACTCTAACAAAGAGTATGTATTTTGTGAGGAAACACACTTAAATACACACACACACATACACATTCAGTAACAAAATTCAAAGATGCAATACAGTCTCATGTTCTGACGATATTAACCAGATGTAGACTTACTGGCACATTAAGATCAATAACACTGCATAATAATTCTCCAAACGCACACACACACACACACACACACACACACGCATCCACACACAAACTGGTATAGCTTTACCAAGAAAAGCACAAGGACTATGGTCCAGTATGAAAATGTGGGTATGTTTTGGTTGGCCATCAAGAGCCTATAAAGTGTTCTGTTTATTTTAAGTATGATCAGGCTAACCCATGCTAAAGTAGAAAAGGAGACATATTTAAAAAAAAAAAAAACACAGCTCAATGTTTTAACTGCACAACCTGAACATCGACCCATCAACGCTGAATTCTGCCCAATAGAATTCGAAATGGTAGCGACCAGCAGTAGATCCTAAAAAATAAATAAATAAAAATCCACAATGATCATGGCCACTGACTTATAAATAACCCTATACATTTACCAGTAGATCTTGCTTCATAACTAAGAACAATGTAAATCATGTGCAGTACACAATACACCTGCACAAACTTGTTTAATCAGACTAGTCTCACAAGTTTTCTCAGCATCAGCTGGCAAATTATGTAATGAAAACTACACAAAAGACATTGTGAAGAATGTGCCTTGTTGTCAACACATTAAACAGTTTCTATCTTCAATGTGGAAAAATAAGGCACACCCCCTTCATTACACATTACAGTGGCATGGTTTAAACCAAAAATTACATTAATTAGTTTAACAGTTGCATGATTTACCAAAACACACTAATAATAACACAACTTTCTTGTCATCCGTGGCTGAAATTTGTCTTTGACCACACCAGCAATACCAGAAACAAACACATACCACAAAACACAAAAATAAAAACCACCATACAGAATCACTTAACCTAATAAATCTAATCGCAGCAGGTGTAAAGGATCTTTTGTAAATATTTCTCTTTGCTCGAGACATTAAAGGGGACATAACACACACAGTTTCTGACAATCTCATGTTAATCTTGGGTACATATAGAGTAGTATTGCATCCTTCACATCTCCGAAGAGACTTTAGTTTTATCAGATTTATAAGAGATACAGCTTTATGCTTTTCTCCAAAAACAGTCAAGCTCCTGGAGGCATGTCGTGGGCGGAGCTAAAGAGTCACGAGCATGCAAAGCTTTTGCGTAGAGATTGTCTGCAAGCTGAGACATCGATATAAATAAAACAGAGACAAAAACTTTATTCACTTAAATTTTAATTTGTTTATAAAACATTCATCACTGAAATGCCAGGAACAAACAAATGAACACACTTGCACAACTCTGTTGCTGCCCCCGGAGAAACAAACTTCCATAACCCGAACTAAACACGTTGATGGGGTGCTCTTGCTCTCTCGCTCTGGTTGATGTGTGCGCACTCTTCCGGGAGAAGTGTCCAAACAAGGAATTCCGCCCTTTATGATGTCATACAGGGCCATATTCGGGAGAAGAAAAAAAAAGAAAAAAAAACTTTCTGAAACATATAGAAACCCAGAAGGAGTGTATTTGGCACAGAAATACTTTGTCATATGTCTAACTTGTTTTTTTTTTTAAACTTTGGCCACTCTGGGGTCGGCTGTATCGCCGGCGATACCAGCTCAGTTTTTTTAAGATCAGTGCAAAAGACACTAAAAATACTCTGTTAATTTTGGTCACACAAATAAGTGTTATAGGCTACATCAATCGATACTGTTAAGTGTCTATTTTTTTTGTGTACACTCATAATAGCAACTAAACTTTGTGCTTTTGAAGAATAAAGAAAACAAACTGGGGTGCGCTCTTTGTCTTCTCCGTCTCCGCGAACTGCTTTTTGAAACACGTCACTAAAATGAACTGTAACTCAGCAAATACTCAACACAGAAACATGGGAGTTATAGCCTATCTCTAGAAAGCTTGAAGTATCTACTTTTAAATGAAGTAAGTCTTATCGAAAACAAGCATTCTGTGATAAAGTAATCCATATGAAACCAACACAATGTTCAGTCTTTCCCGTCTAACTCATTATTTCTAATGCGATCCCGCCCCCTCGCGGCTCGCGCCGTTCATATGTAAATAACCACGTGAGCCGAGTGCACGTGGAGACGCCCAACATAAACAAAGAGTGACGAGGTCCTTCATCGCGGCATTAGTTTCTGGAAGAAGGCGAGCTGAGTAAAGGCTGGATTTCCCTCAAAATAAGAACAAGAGTTCATCCAGAAGAGAAGATCGATCTGATGAGTAAGTAATGTTTCTTTTTTGCATTAGTTAACGTGTTATTGTGACATAAACTTGAACACGTTTATTTGGGTTTTTCCCAAATGACAACATGATGAATGCTACGTGTCTGAGAATGTTTAGACCATGTTTATAATTAATACTCTGTTCAAAAATAGATTTAATAGCATGCTAAACAATAATAATTAGTTTCTCAAATATAAAATATCCTTTTTTTATAGTACAAAGTACATCCTTTTGTAGTACAAAGCATACATGAGTCTATGGCTACAGAATCATAACATAGGCTACTATAAAACCATACATACTAGGCTATATGACGACAAAATCATAGTTCTTTTTTTCCCAAACTGTAATTCTAGACTACAATGTTTGAAATTGATGGGCAATTCATTGTATTTAAATTTCTTACAGCGCGATGATGTTTTCATGCTCTATATAAAACAATAAAAGTAATATGAAAGTACACTGTAACATAATGAATGCTACGAGTCTAAGTATGTTTAGAACATGTTTATGATTAATAGCCAACTCTTTTCAAAAATAGATTTTAATAACGTGCTAAACAATAATTATTTTCTCAGATATAAAATGTCTTTTTTTGTTTACAATAGTACAAAGCATGCGTGAGTCTATAAAACGCTGCTGATATTAACATGCTCACAAATGTTTTTTTTTGTTGTTGTTTTTTTTGGTTGTTTGTATTTTATTGAATCAGATACCTGCACCACAGATGAATCCTGATGACTTTCTTCGAACTGTTTTCCTCTGAGAGCGCTATACCAACATCAGATGTTCAACTACAGTGATATTCTATGGTAAAACAAAATCCTTGACTACTGATTATGTTTTTTTCTTCATGAATCCATGGAAAGTAGCAGAAACACTTAAATAACACACGTAAATATCAGGTATAATTTATTTGTTTCACTTGTTGGACAGAATCTGTTGCAGGAATGACTCAAAGTCTGTTCACATCTCTGTGGTTAGATCAGTGTGCACAATAATGTGTCTTTGACCTTTATTATGTATGTTTTGATTATACTGTGTTGTAAATAAATTATAAATAATTTAAAAACCCCATTTTTTCAATCTCCTCACATTCTCTCTTACCTGCCTCAAAGTCACAGTCACACTGATGGGCCATTAGTAGACTTTAGGGGAGGGCCCTTTGTCTCTAGGGTGAGAGTCACTTAATATTCAAGGCCATTGCCACTCCCTCGCATATAGGCTTTCAATCACAAAACATGTCTTAAAAAATTTAAATCAATATATTGTTTTCTGTGAATGAGTAAGTAGAATGATTTTCACATAATTGTTTAGTAAATATTCTAGCCTACAAGACTGATTACTCAAAAGTCTTATTCAGGACTATTTAGTATAGGTATCTTTAACTTACTGTAGCCTATAAATTCATAATACTGATATCCCCATCTGACAAAATTAGATTACTGTTACTGTATAGCAACAAATATATTTTTAATCATGGTATTATAAGCACAGATTTTCTAGGACACACACATTTAGAATGACTAGATTATATGAACAGATTGGTTAGCATTTAGCATGGTCTGTGGCAGACTTTACTAAGTGTCAGGGCAACAAAATACAATAAACAAGAAGTTAATATTAAGTGATTTAAATCGTGAAGAAAATATTGTCTTTTTGCTCTATTTCGCAAAAACGGTTCTAAACAAAGCCATGTTGTGCGTCTCTTCACACAACAGTGTTTCATTACTGAAAGAATTGACCTTTTTTGAATGCCTTGAATCAGTGATTCTTTGATCCATTCATAAAAACAGTTTCTTCGTTCCTGAATGAATCAGCAGTTTTTAATGAATTGATTGAATAAATGACTCAATGGCTCAGTCATTAAGACAGTGGCTTGCTGCCACCTACTGGTAATTTTAGTCTCATTTTTAATATCATTCTATTTTTTTTTTCTATCATTACATATTTTGTGTTCAAATTTTGTGTGTATATATTTAAAACATTAATTTCAAAATATTATTTATGCAATTTTTAAGTGCAAACTATAAATAATTATACTTGTCGCTTTAAAAAAAATTAAGCCACTTAGCCAATGTAACTTTTCAGCATAGCCTGTTTTATTTGACTTGTATCCCGTGTATTCTGATACATAAATTAATGTCTCTGGGCTAAGCCCTGGATATCCACTCACCCTAGAACCGCCCCTGGAATCAAACCCATTAATTCAGCATTCTAGTACTTTGCTCTACTGATTGAGAATGCATTGTAAAAAATGGAGCTTTAATAATTTGAATGTGATGGATTATCAACTAATTATGTACCTTCCCTTGTAGGTGCGTTCAGATGTAGTATATAACGTTTTTATTAACATCAAAGTGCATACAGCACCAAGTTTGACAGTTGAGGCAAATTCTGTAAACACTGCTTTAAAAAATAATGCTTTTTTTTTTTCTTGTGCTTGCAGGTTCATTCAGACAGTCAATCTTTGTGGCACCAAATGCATTGAAAGTCACAGATCAGCTGGAATTCTGGAAAGAGGGTGCAAAGAAAAAGGATATGCCTGCTGTTTCTCATCTGAGAGCTTGTCAACTTTGACGGTCAAAATTACTGAAATTTAACACAACACAAACTTAATTTTTACTGTATTATTTCATTTTATTAACACTACCAGTCAAAAGTTTTTTAACAGTAAGATTTTTAATGTTTTTAAAGAAGCCTCTTCTGCTCACCAAGCCTGCATTTATTTGATCCAAAGTACAGCAAAACAATTTTGAATTTTTTTACTATTTAAAATAAATGTTTTCTATTTGAATATATTTTAAAATGTAATGTATTCCTGTGATCAAAGCTGAATTTTTAACATCATTTCTCCAGTCTTCAGTGTCACATGATCTCAAAAAACTACTATTATTATTATTATGTTGAAAACAGCTGAGTCTAATTTCTTCAGGTTTCCTTGATGAATAGAAAGTTCAGAAGAACAGCATTTATCTGAAATAGAAATCTTTTGTAACATTATAAATGTCTTTATCTTCACTTTTGCTCAATTTAAACCATCCTTCCTAATAAAAGTAGTAATTTCCTTACACCCCCCCCCCCCCCCAAAAAAAAAAAAACTGAATCCAAGCTCTTGTATAATGTTACAAAATCTTTTTATTTCAGATAAATGTTGATCTTTGGATCTTTCTATTCATCAAAGAATCCTGAAAAAATGTACTCAACTGTTTTAAATATTTATGATGATAATAATAATAATAATAATAATAAATGTTTATCAGCATATTAGAATGATTTCTGAAGGATCATGTGACACTGAAGACTGGAGTAATGATGCTGAAAATTCAGCTTTGATCACAGAAATAAATTACATTTTAAAATATATTCAAATAGAAAGCTGTTATTTTAAATAGTAAAAATATTTCACAGTGTTACTGCTTTTGCTGTATTTTGGATCAAATAAATGCAGGAGAGCAGAAGAGAATTCTTTAAAAACATCAAAAATCTTACGGTTCAAAAACTTTTGACTGTTAGTGTACTTGTTTTTGCTTTTCAGTATGTGTATGTTTTGCCATGATACAAAGTGCCCAGGGGACTGTGGTGATGCCCTTTTTTCAGCTAGTTCATCCTAGAGATCAAGACTTGTAATTTGTACTTTTAAAAAGAAAATGTTCAACAATTAAAAAGAATATTATCAGAACTAATGCTCATGAGTTATTGTGATTTTTATGGGGTTGGGGTGGTAAAAATCATGGATTACAGTGCTGTACCACAATTTGATTGTTTTTTACAGGTAAAATTTTTTTAAACTACATGAAAATAAACACTACAGCACTGATACTGTAAATGAAAATACTGTAATACTGTTAATGAAAATACGGTAATAATACTGTAAATGAAAATACAGTAAAGCCATTATTATACTGTAAATGCAATTACAGTAATTTTTACAGTAACTAAGTTACTGTAAAATTTACAGCAATCTTTTTACGGTGTACCCATCATAATGCAGACCACCCCATGCTTGCCGAACATTCCCGTTCTCGTTTTGTCATTCAAACACCTTTTCAAATCTATGGTAACCCATGCCTTATGATTAGGGAAAATTCTGACCATTTTTGTCCCAATCGCTTTCTTCTCACAAAACTGTATATAAGCTGAGACTATGTCTGTTATTTCATTCACACCCTTTCCAGTATTAAAGAACAAATCCCAGTCTGTATCGTCAAAACAGTCTTGGAGCTGCTCTACACAGTTATTGACAAGTATAGTGACAACTGCCAGAGGCAGCTGACACAATGTTTTATATAAGTATACAAAATGAAAGTAAAGAATGCAAGCAGTGCTATACAACTTTACTAGTTTCACAAGTTTTACTTGATCAGCTATTAAAACTAATCTCATTATCAGCTGTCAGCTGATCTAACAAAGCTCTCACATAAATATGTAACCTGTGTATTTCTAGTACCTTCATACACACCCAGAGATATCTTTTAAACAATAAGAAGCAATATAATGCCATTGGTATGTTGTTTTCAGCACACCCATCTACAGCTGTCAAGCACAAGTGTGAATTCAAAGCATCAAATACTGTTGTGGCAAAATAATTATCACCAAATTATTATTAAAATGAATAGAGCAGAGCTAGGACATGCAAAGCATGCTCAGATAACTTTTTTCTTTATTTCATCATAAGAGATTCATGTTTAGAAACATAATTGGTAGATAAAGTAACCTATGTGTGGTCGCTGTATGAATAAAACACAATCCCATGCTCTATGGGCACTGCCATCGATAGAGGCTAAAGTGAAAATTGTTTTACACCATGTTAGAAGCCTATTACAGACCTAATTTAAATAATGTGTGGAAAACAGAAATCCGATCAGTTATCCAGATCCTAAGGCCACCTGATGTGAGCAAATGTAAAAGCACCATGTCCAGAGCTGTTGATCTGATCTGCTTGATCGGACCACGGTGATCGCATGTTAATGCCAAGTGTAAATGCAACCTTTGATTTACATTCATATCGCCAAAATCAAGGTATACACTTTAACATTACTTAATGATGTTATAAAGCACAAATCTACAATGATCAGATCATTGTGATGAGGCCTGTGAAGTTAAGATCTGGTCATCGAACACACCCAGGATCCTGACTGATCTAGATGGCATGTGTGTCATCAATCCTAGCTGAACACTGTGATGTTATGTTGAAGTGCTGGGTTAGATGGCTTGATTTAAACGTGAATTAAAAATTATGTTTTACTAAAAGTGTAAAAGGCAAAAGAAATAATGGGTTAATAAAACTATCCTCAGTAAGAATAATTATTATTGCAAGGACAATGCAAGTAATGCAATCCTGAAAAACAGGATTTACTAGACCAGTCAAAAGTTAATTCTTTAAATGAAACGCCTACTTATACAATCACAAGCACTGTTCCACTGTCTATAAATATTGTAGAAGCATCAATTCTTCAGTATCAAACAAGACAATGAGCAATTCTAAGGTAAGTTTTTCTAATGTCCCTCAAATGTCACATTTGTCTCTTATTTAAACTACTTTTTTAAACATTTTATTTGAATGCTGTCAGTTTTCATGTCTGTTTCTTGTATGAGATTAACGATTATACAGATGTAAAAATCAGCAACCTATGCTTAAACAAATCAAGGCTTACATAAATAGTTCTGACAAAATGAAAACTTTACGAAATGCCTAATTTAAAGCATGACATTTTTGTTGTCCACAAACAGAGAAAACCTCAGTCAAGCAACGAAAGCGAGAAAGAGAAAAAAAACAAAACAAGCGAGCTCACAAGTATGTTGTGTGTTCAAGTTTCCAATAACAACATCTAAGAAATAATACTGTTGTGTTCTAATATTTAATAAACCTTAAGCATGTTTTAAATATTTTGGCCCTTCTTTAACCACTCTGCATCTTTATTTTTCAGTGACACAAATGACCATTGTAGTCTCATCATGCGCGTTATTCAGACAAGAGACAGGGGAGACCTACCCTACAGGAGTTGCTTTTCCACTGGTCAAGGTAGCAGCAAATCCTCTGTATCAATAATGCATTTACTTTTACCTTGTAGATCCAGTTTGGAAATGAAAAGCTCATTTGGAATTCATTACTATTATTATTAAACATTTGCAGAATTTTTTTTTTTATATGTATCTATTTTCGCTGAGACCGCTTTTCTCTATCTGACACAAATGAGTACTGTAACTTAGTTAAATCTAGCAAGAATATTAAGTCACCTATTTTTTTTTTTAATCTGATATAACTATGTATTGTGTATGGTGCATTTAGTGTTTTTCACCACTCTGCTCTAGGCCCTTAAAATGGTGAATCAACGTTTGAGTGAGCTGAAACCACGCACTAAAGAGAGGTTCAGAATTGTGTTGATACCTAGCAGCAGTGAGGACATGGATCATCTAAAAAGAAGCATCGTAAACTACGGTAAGAGTAGAGGAGCGCTTTATTTATACAGTAACTAGAAAGTAGTTCACCAAAACTTTCTTTTCTTGCATGGAACACAATGAATAATTGTGAATAATGAAGAATGTTGAAAGTGCTTTTTCTCATACAATAAATGCATGCAGTGACCATGAGATGTCAAACTAGAGATTACATTTCAGGTTGTTATTCAAATTAAGATATGTGACCCTGGACCACAAAACCAGCTGAATAAATAAGCTCTCCATTGATGTATGGTTTGTTAGGATAGGATAATATTTGGCCCAGATACAACTATTTGAAAATCTGGAATCTGAGGGTGCAAAAAAATCTAAATATTGAGGAAATCGCCTTTAAAGTTGTCCAAATGAAGTTCTTAGCAATGCATATTACTAATCAAAAATTACGTTTTGATATATTTACAGTATGAAATTTACAAAATATCTTCATGGAACATGATCTTTACTTAATGTCCTAATGATTTTTGGCATAAAATAAAAATCAATAATTTTGATAGATGCTATTTACACTAAGTGCAAATAGCATATTTTCTTAGTGAGAGATGATATTTGCACTAAGTGCAAATAGCAATGAATGCTATTTACACAGTGTAAATAACAATGGATTCTATTTACATTATGTTAAAATAGTATGAGTTTCTGCTATTTATATACTACTTATTGCAAATAGTGGTAATTATCTGCACCTCAGTATTGTAGTACATTATAAAACAGTACGCAATAATAACGTATTGTGTGTAAATTAAATTAGTTCAGTCAAATTAACTTTTCTAAGTATTTAGAACTTCATTTTTCTTTTGAGTTGACAAAACTGACACATTTTAAGTAATCTGAACTGTTTCATTGTTTTGAGTTTTATGAACTCATTTCTTTAGACTTAGACAAACTCAAATTTAACAGAAACTGGGCTGGGATTTCTACGTCCCGGCATGCTTTGCCACTCCAAAGGGAGAGTAAATGCTAAAATTAAGTGTTATATAAAGTTTTTTTTGTGCGAGATTAATATTAATTGGGAGATTTAGTTGTTTTTAATATTTTGTTATGAAAATTTAGAATAGTTCCTGTTATGTGTTTTTTTTTTTGGGAGGGGGGGTGGTTACCATGGTGACAAGTGGAGAATGTGGCTTGGCTTGAGAACAGATATGTTAAATGTTCTATATTGTCATGCTCATTTAACAGTTGCAATGCTATGTAGCATGTGCACAAATTAGTAAGTTTGCTTTTATTGTATTAGCTTGTTAGGCAGGTGTGGCTCGTCTATATGGACAGGTGGGGCAGAGCCCCACCAAAACATTCATCCAAAACATAGACCTCTATACAAACTGAATCAATAATAAATTGTAAATGTGCTCAGCATTCTGCAACAAATATTTTTCGGATATTTTATACTAAAGTCGTAAAGTAAGCAGTATATTAAAGTCCTGCGCATGGCTTTAGCAGGAATGTATACATGATACTAAGTGGGGCAGACGGTGCCTGAGCCCTCCCGAGCTCAACAGCACCCCACAATTTTGCAACGTAAATCTGTGGTGAAAAGGGGAACTGCAGTGCGCTCTAATTGAGAGCCATTGGGTCAGATTTGAGACTGCCCCGCTTATTTTCACGTTAACGTTAGGTGCGTTCGACTTCATGCAGCACTTAGCAGACCGATCGGCGGCTGACTTGAAGCAGTGCATGCCGGTTAGAAATTTAGTCCGACTTGAA
>JAFVLL020017508.1:0-29298 GCA_021397915.2 Tor tambroides
GCTATTCTCTTGGGTTCAGACTTGCTTTTCATTTTCATTATAGGAGTCTTGCTGAGAGGGATTCCAGTAACTGAGGGGTCATCACTATCCTCCATCTCTGTCTGCACAAAACCACCCTCAGCGGTCAGATCAGAGATGGGCTGCTCTAGTGGTGTTTGACCTGAGCGTTTTCCTGAAGAACGACAGTCCTCACCCGAGAAATGCATCCCTTCATATTCTGTAGGGACAGTAAAAGGATTACTTTGATTAGATTCAGTACTGTGCATAAGTGTCTGATAGGTAAAAAGTACATGACTTTTGACTTAAGGTTTTTTTGGTCCTAACCAGCTGCAACCGTCAAAAACACTGTGCGACAAGAGGTTGCTTTGTTTTTTTTTTGCATTCTGCTAGGTAGCCCCACCCACTGTGAAATTCCATTAATCCAAAATCTCCCTCAACATAGCTGTATATTAAACATCAAAATATATGTATATATTTTGCAGCATCTAAACTCTAAATGTGAACAATAAAATGACTTGTCGCTAGAAACCTGTTATGTTGCACTTGGTAAGGACACAGCACTATTCCAACCAGGACAAAAAAAAAAATTGCCTTTAGAAGTGAACTTCACCTGTCTCTGTTTCCATGGGAACCACTGCTCCCTCAGTAGGACCGTCTGCCATACTCTCAGCTCCTTCATTCCCTTCCAGGGCCTCCATATCAGGATCTTGCTCTACGACATCTGACGGAAGCACCATGCAGGGGGTCGTGGACTTCCTTCTGCTCGACATTGTGCTTGTGAATGTGAAAAAGAAAATATAAACTGGCCAGAACCTTCAGGAGGTTGAATTTACACGTTAAACATTAGTCCCATTCCAAGATCTTAGCTCAACATCCTGAAAGACACAGAGAAACAAAAACATACTCAAGACACTGGTTATAACATAAACATGGGACAGTTGACCTATAATTAAAAAACATTTACCGATGCATTCATTTACACCCTAGAATAGGTAAAATTACTACACAAGTGTAGTACCTTGTGCTGCAATCCACTATTAAAGCCAGTTATTTAGAATAAAATGCCAATCCAACATTGCAGAATCTAGGTAGCACTTTACACGAAGGCTGTATATGTTAACAGTAGATTAAATCTCAGTTAATGTGAACTTTTTTTTATCTGTTATCTAACATTTTACATATTTATCTATAGCCTTATAGGTTTAGTTCATCTGCATTAACTGTAGTGACCTACAGCTGTCAGATATCTATTCTTGCTGAATATGTAGTTTGTTTCAGGTTTTCTAAAACTAAAAATCAGCTTCAAAAACACTGAACATGAAATAAAAACCACCAATAACTCCAAAATATGAGACTGCAATTACATTGATTTAAAATGCATAGTAACATGTTTATTGTGGTTTGATTTTATAAATTCAGTTTTGACATATTAATGACTATTTTATGTGGTGCAAAAAATAAGCTCCCAGACAAAAAAGAAAAAAAAAAAGATTTTCTTTAAATAATATTATTAATAAAATTATTACTAGTAATAATAAATGGAAAGGTTAAATGGTCAAAGTTATTTTCCATAACACATTTCTAACATTAAAAGTTGTGCATGTTTACTTTAAATATTGCATTAAGAATCAACATAAATTGAAAATGACAAACAGAGCGTTTAGAAATTAACATTTAAGATTAATAAATGATATAAATGACACATAATGCATTAACCATTGTTAATGTATCCGGTCCTTTTTGTGTCACTATATAATAGGCGTCACCATTGGAGTTCATTTGCAGACTGAGAAATGTCAGACGTGTTTAGGTGCGTTTTGAGCGTGTTCTCTTAAAACACTGATGGCACATATGGTAAAACCATGATAATAAATTACCATAATCAAGAACTTAATCGTTATCATTTTACCATCGTATTTACCGAACTACCTTTGAGTACCATGGTAATGGTACATACATTTCAGGAAAGCACTATGGTGTTTACAGATAACATCACTGTACCATGATACATTGTATATGTATGGTACCCCGAGGTTGCTCAGAAAATTACTGTGGTATTACCATGCTACAAAGTATAAAAACAACATAACAGCGCGGTACTTTCCGGTACTTTTTGTTAGTGAGGGAGCTTCAGGGACGCGATGGAACTCACCGGCCGCGGGGTTCAGTGTCAGATCGCGGCTCTGGGTGCGAGTATCCTCCGGTTCAGCGGCAGGAAGAGCGGAGGCGAGGCAGACCGAGACCCGCCGCACGTAGAGGGGGTGAAAACCCTGGATGGACCGGACAGATGCCACGCCGATCGGATGTTTCTCTCCCTGATGTCTCTGTTACTCTGTTATTTGGCCGGGCACACTGCGCTGCTGTTTTATGGGTCTCTCAGTAAACCCAATAGTCATCTGCGCTCATTTTAATGGCAGTTTTTAATGATCATCAGGCGTCACCGCTGTCAGTGTTATACGTCGTGACATCATCGCCAGGCGACTCCCCACCGTCACGTAAAATCGGCGTTAAAACAACATTTTTGGACGTTAATTTATTCAAGACACTCACACAGGACTTCGTACGGGTCCAATGCACACACCTGTGGACTTTAAAATTGTCCATGCGCTACGAAACCAGAGCATTGACTATAGAAACGTACAACCTCCAAACTATGAAACTGTCCAATCAGAGCCAACGTGCAGTCACGTGACCCTCATGCATCTCTGCATAGATTCAAGTGGAATTTTCCCCATGTTTCCAACTAGCTTCATTTAGATTTCATCAGAACCAGAAAAGTAGAAACCACAAGTGATTACAACACACAACTACTTAAGGCAAAGAGAGATGAAATGTTTGTACCATTACCAAACTATATGCTTGGTATAAAAACCAGGTATAAAAGACAAGAAGAATTGTGATAATGGCTTTTAATATGCACAACACTCAAACACATGACTAAAGAATTAGCAAAATATAATTTATAGATCAGTTCTTACAAGAAATATATTGTAGTTTGTTTATAAAAAGAAAACTAGGAAAACTCTTCAACTTCTTTTGACATCTCCTGGAAAATAAAAGAAAATGCATGTTGAAAAAGCAGTTAAAGTTTATAATATACATATATTTTTTTTCCATTTACTGTACAATCAATAAGGAAGCAGGATGTATTCTTGCATCATCTAAATGTACCTGTATAAGTGCAGTTTTGTTGTAATCTTTCCTATGTCTATAAATGCTCTGACACAGCAGAGCATAAAGTTTCTCCAGCTGATTGACCTCGTATCCCTCCGTCATGTCTACAACTCTCTGTAGAAGTTCCTGAATTAAGCATGAAAACAGAGATTGAAAACACCTTTCCAATGTAGAAGTCAAATTAATGCACAACACTTTAGTTTTACCACTATCGGTAATTTTTTCTGCAGTTAGAAGAAGATATCTTTCTTACTTTCAGTTTGTTGTGGTCCACGATAAGAGGCATGTTCTTCTGCTCCAGGATCTTCATGGCAGCATCCACACTGATGAGACTCTGCTGTTCGGCCTGCATCTTAAAACCTCTTGTCATCCGCCTCAGTCTGAACTCTGAAAATCCCACCCAAACTCAAGTACTGCTTTATGCTCACAGAAACACCACAACTGTTATAAAATAAATGTTTTTTTGTTTGTTTTTTTTGTGATTTGCTAACCTGTTCCTGTGTTGTCCTCTGCACTTGGCTCTGTCCTCTTAGGTTCACTGCTCTCTGATTCTTGGACATCATTGTGGCCATCAGTGGCATTATTCTGGACGGTCTCAACAATTACGACCTCATCCTCTGCAGAGGCAGTATTATCAGGTTCTTCTCCTTCATTAGGGATGTTGTTATTCTGTGCTACAGCAGTGGATTCTGTGGGTTCCTCTGCACGAGCGCAGCCATCAGTCTCCATTGACTCACATTCAGCATCTTTCATCTTCTCTGGATCTTCACTCTCAGCCAGTTTTCCATCTTCCTCTTCATCCTCCTCTTCATCTCCTGATTCTGCTGCGTTAGGGTTGTCTTTAGAGTTCAAGTTTGAGCAAGACTTCTTTCTGCGGATGAATCCATTTCTCCATCGGTTTTTCCTCTTCTTTTTCATCTGTGAAGCTGTGGATAGACAAAATATATTTCATTCACAGCCTGCATGAAAGAAAGCCTACAAATCTAAAAATGTCAAAAGTACTGGTAAAATATTTGAAGTATATTAGTCAATGCTAAAATTTTGTTCTTGTAAATCAAACACTATTGACAAGAAAAAGACAAAAATCACTCTTAATTTACTTGGCCTTTATTACTGACTCTTTAATTGAATTGACAAATTTTTTTTTTCCATTTAATTGGGACATACATAAAAGCTACATGCCACTATTTTAATATTAAATTCAACTTTAAAAAATATCTTATTATTAAATAAGATATTAATATTAACATTAAATTAAAAATGGCATGTAACCTTCAAGTAAGTCCAAAAATTAAATAATAAATCTACAATGGAAAAAGAAACACTGCCAAATAATATTGTGGTTTCAAAACTGTTATCAAGTATCATGAAATGTCACCACTGCTGATAATTTAATCAAAACTACAGATCCTAAAACCTCATGGATGACAGTTTTGAGAGGCTTTACAGCACTGACGTCAGGCAGTACAGCTCTGTTAGTCACCTGTATTAATTCCTGTTTGACGTGGTGTTATCACTGCTTGTGCTGGCACAGGTGTAGCATCTTTACTGGGTGCTGGATCACTCGTCTTCTGCTCCACTGTAGCAGACACCTTTGGCAGCACGTAATAGTAGGCAGGAGTGAATCGTGAAGAGGTGGAGCCTAAAAATAAAACATCAGACATGTGAGTGATGGCTACAGATTCACTCCTATCCATATATGATCTGAAGTAGTGTCAGTGAAACCTCGTCTGTTGCGAGACTCCTTGATCTCAGCGCAGATCTTCTCGAAGTCCTCATCTAATTCATCTCTGATTATGGCATGCACAGTGTCCTTGAGAGCACAGGCACGGTGTCTGATGAGCCGATCTATTACAAGCACAAACATAGTTACTGCATGCTACAGAAATCACACAAATATTATGTAATTATGCAAAACACACTTATCACAAGTCATAAAGAATAGTTCTGTCCCTGAAATTTGACTGGATATCCTATCAAAGTGAAACAGCCAATGCTGACAAAAACCCTTGACCGCAAATTTGAGTATTAATGTGCCAAGTTGAATGGAAACCGTAAACTGCCTACATACAATAAGGTGGTCGTGTCACTAATGTTCAGTAAATAAATCACAAATCAGTCAAAAGTTTATAATAAATTACAATTTTACAATGTTTCTGGTAGTCCTTTATGCTCGCCCATGGCTGAATTTAGTTAATCAAATATACAATATAAACAGTAATATTGTGAAATAATATTACACTGAAACTGCCAGTAGTTGGCGGCAAGTCTTAAGTGAATTATTTAACTGATTCCTTCAAATGACTGATTCATTCAGAAACAAAACAAGTGACTCTTTATGAATGGGTCACTGGATCATTGGCTCCAAACCTGGATTCAATCAGTAATTAAACAGTTGTGTGTTTCTCCGAGATGCACAACAGTTCAACTGTGGCTTTGTTTGGAACTAATTTTCATTTGTGAAACTGAGCAAAAAAGAAAATACTGTGTCTAAAGGTTAAGACAATATTAACTTTTTTTATTCAACTATTGTATAAAGTCAATATCACATCTGCAATCATGCAGATATAGAACTGTTTTTTAATTCGTAGCTAAAATTCTCAGCCTACCTGAGGGGTCTCTGTCTGGGTTGTACTCGAGGGCATTCTGCCAGATCAGATCCACATCCTGCAGGTAAGCCGCCACAGTTTCATACTTGTGCAAATCAATTTTGGAGATAACTGTGGACAGGTCCATAGGCTGTTTGATGACTGTAGTGTAATCGGGAACCTGTCCAAAAAAAAAACCAATGAGCACATGGCACTGGTTCACAAATATCAACAGCTGGAGAGAGTTGATACAGAAGTCCATCTTTGCCTTACCTCCTCTGTGTCCACAGGCTTTGTAAATGCCTTGAAGCGTTTGTCCTGAGCCAGACGGTTGGTGACATCCCGCAGGAAGAGGCGGAGTTCCCTAAGCGTGTCCTCTTCCTGTTCTTCTAGCTTCTGCATCTCCTGCTCAGAGAGCTGGCGGGGAGGCGGTGGAGGGGCCACCGGTAATACCTCCAGTGCCTGGAGGACTAAGAAGAAAACAGGAGTTATCACAAATGTGCATGAAAATACTAACAATGTGAAAAACATGACAGAAAAAAAAATACTCACCTGCATCTCTCTTAGACGCCGGTGCTTTAGCAGCTTGATTTAAAATAAGATCCTCAAAGAATCTGAGCCTCTCCTCCCGAGATGGAAGCGGAACATTGAACACCTCACCATACTCAACATGGAAAAGATCCTGCACCTTTAAACAGGTAAACAATCAAAAAAAATGTTATACAATAACTTTATAGAAGATAAAAATGCATCACAAATGGCATTTTATTTACTATTTAAGCCAAACAAGCTCCAGTACTGTTTATAAGTACACGTGGTACCTCAGGATAGAGCGTGTGGTGAGGAAAGCTGCATGTGGCGAGGAGGAGGCAGGGGCAGAATGAAGGGATGTCCTGCAGGAGACTGATGAATGTGGCCTTTAAAGTGGAGCTCACAGTGTCCCACCAGCGCTGAATGTGTGGAATATACAGAATGCTGGGGGCGGTTCTCCTCGCTTCACAGAAAACCTGATGTACAATACAGATCGACAGTCATTTAATAAAACTATTTTATCCATGTATTTCAACTATAAATTCCGTGTGTTCACCTGTGCACAGGCCTCCTCTGGGGTGGCTGAACTGACCCCATACAACACAGCAACGTCTAGTGTATAAACAGTGAACTTCTCCAGGGTGTGGAGAATAGCAGGAGCCAAGTGTGAGGTCTGACCAGAGCCTGATGTCCCACAGAGAAGCAGTCTGGGTCTGAATGAGGTGGGCTGCTGCAGGGCGCTCCTATAATACATGTAATGAAAGAAATGAAACACAGCGATGACAGGCAGGTCAAAACAAAAGTTTTCAGCTTTGTCTCAAATACTCGGTAGGTGCCTACCAACACAGCATTAAAAGGCATCATATAGGTACATTCCTAATAAAAAGAATGTTACAAAACTAAGTAGTAACACAAAGATATCAAAGAAACCATCTTTTTTAGGCAAATCCTAGAATGCATTACAGCAAAATAATTTGTCCAAGTTGGCACAATAATAATAACTATTAGCATAGTTTTATTTTTACAATCAATCCGATATGATAAATAATAATTATGGTTAATTATAAAAAATTTTATTAGAATAATAATCTAATTAAAATTTGACTATTACCAATATGTGTTTTTTTTGTTTGTTTTTTTTTTAACATACGTATGGGCATGATTAAGAAAAACTGTTGTTGATGATGAACTGGATCTGGTAAAAAGCATTTAGAAAAAATACATCCCGTCTTTGAAATCTTTGATTACATATAATGACATCTTTCATCTCATAACAAGGCTTCCTGTGAACTCATATCTGTGCAGTGAGTGAAACCACACATGAACAGTTCAGTCAAGAAAAGGGAAATTGTGTACGTGACACTTCATATCACTCGTGTCGGTCTTTAAATTGGATAACAGTACATTATTTGCCACAATAAAACATCAGAATTTGTTTAGAAAATTTCTTATGTTTCCCCATATGCACCAAGTCAGCTCATCGCATTTCTAACCTGTTCAGATGAAGCGCAGATGCAGACGGTCCAGTGCTCTTCTGGCCTTTATTAGTAATGCACACAGAGGACCCCTCATCTTCACTCTGTAGTAGATCTAAGATGCCAGACACACCCTCTAAAATAGAGATTTATTTGCATTGATCAGGAATTTCAAAATACAAACTTGATTTTTACATTTCATAAACAAAACATGAGTGGTTAACAATATTATGGGGATGAGTGATAAAAATAGTTACCAGCATCTCTTTTTTTCTTGAGGCCCTGCTCTACATGAGGAAAGAGTCTCTGCAGCATCTCCATGGCGTTATTGAGGGCAGAGCTCAGCAGGGGTTCAATAACAGGCGTGAGTGCTTTAGCTGGAGAGGCCACCGCCCTCTGTGAAGCTGGAACTATCTTCCTCATGGCAGAGAGGAAGTCCCGGCCACTCACGCTGATGGATTCCACATCCAGCAGGAGTTTCTGGGAGGATGCATAGATCTGAGGGTAGTGTCTACGCAAGGCGCACAGAGCTGCTTCTGAACACACAGCTTTGATGTCTGCGCCGCAATAACCTGGAAGCACAGGAAGAGTTTTGACTATTGGTATACGATCAGGGATGATAGTGCAGTTTATTCTGGATAAGAACTGCCAACTTGGACAGGATGAGACAGTCTGAGGGCTCTGTAAATGCCAGAATTGAGAGTACTAGAGAGTGGGAATAATAGGACAGCAGAATGTTACATAACACTGCTACTCAAAACTCAAATACAGCAGGTTCTAGAGGTGTGTTGGAAAACACCAGCCTCTGTGTTGGCACTGAGAAAACTGAGACAAAGGTAAGCTGTTATGCAAGATGCACTCATCAGGTCGTTTCATATAGTGGAACAGGAAAAGCTCTTACCAACACACTTGTCTGCCAGCTCTTCAAGAAACACATCAGACAGCTGCGGGTCCCACTGCCTAGTATGAATCTTCAAAATATCTTTGCGAGCCTACAAATCAGCAACAATGTCTTGTAGGTTAGTTACTGCAGTCGAAAATAAACACTGACTAAGGCAGTCTACAACAGAGCTCCAAACTCCCACCTCTCTGTCTGGTAGGTTGAAGAGAAACTCTCTGTCAAATCGTCCAGGCCGTCTGAGTGCAGGATCGATGGAGTCCAGACGGTTAGTGGCTCCGATAACAACCACCTCACCACGGCTGTCAAGCCCATCCATGAGAGCCAACAGAGTAGACACGATGGAGCTTCAGACAACATAAACAAACAATTTCATAACAGTTTCATAACAGGACAGCAAGAAAAGATAAAAAAATAAATAAAATAATGCAGAAACACAGACTAACATACCTGTGTATCTGGTCTTGCCGGCTGGACCGAACAGGTGCGATACCATCAATTTCATCAAAGAAAATAATTGATGGACGCATCTGGTATGCCTTTAAAATAAAAGATGTAGACAAAATTAGGCATTCCTAAATGACCACTTTTAAATTAAATTTAAATTAAGTTACGTTTAAATGTGGGCAACCTGGTCAAACAGGAGGCGGAGTTGTCTCTCAGACTCGCCCACCCATTTGCTGAGGCAGTCTGCTCCTTTTCTCATGAAGAACGCCACCTTCCTCTCACCCTGACTGCACTCATTTGCTAGGGCCCGAGCTACTAAAGTCTTTCCTGTACCGGGAGGGCCGTAGAACAGACAGCCTCTGGAAACACATAGCATTCAATCAACATACATTCTGCAAAAGGTGATATTTAGCATTACCTCTCATTTTTGCAAACCACTGATCAGTCATCCAAATAGGCATGTTAATGTAAATAATTATCAGTATCGCTTTGCATACCTTGGAGGCTGAATCTTAAACTTCTCAAAGACCTCAGGGTAGAGTAAAGGAAACACAACCATCTCCTTCAGTGCAGAGATGTGTTTGCCCAAACCTCCAATGCTGTCAAAGCGCACCTGCACATGGAAACCCAACAGTCAAACACAGGTATGTACATTTTTTGAATTTCAATTCAAATGGAAAATACATACTGTTTGGTCAATTTGCATTGGATCAACATCTGCAAGACTTGCTCCAATTTTAATCCTGTCCTTGTGGATTCCCAACAAATCCTCCTTCCGTAAATTCATTGGGAGGCATCTACAAGGGAAATGTGTTAAGATTTTTTTTCTAAAACTTTTGTTTAATAATTGCTTTCAAATGTGAAAAGCTACAAAATTTACAGATGATGTCTAAGAAACAATTCTTATAAGAGCTACAACAGATATAGATTCTCTAGCGCATGCCCAAAACCAAGTACAGTTGTTGTATTTCAGAGATATATGATTGGTCATGTTTGCTCTGCAAGTCTTTGAACCCAGGTGTCTTTGAAAGCATAGGATCTCTAAAATAAAAAGTTCTCACTAAAAGCTTTTACCTGTTTATTGACCTGCTACGACTCTTACTTCTCCGCCTCTCAAATTTCTCTTCATCAGAAGAAGAGGATGAGGTGGAGTCACTACTGTGGATGGCATGTCTTCTCCTGAGATAAGAAAGACAAAAGCACAAAAAGACCATTTTAAACTGCAAAAAAACCTTTATAGCATCAATAAAAAAGTATAAACTTTCATAAAATATGCCGCCACCACCTTTATCCCAACAGATCTGTCCAAAACACATTAATTTAAATGTGCCCAAAACATTTGTGTAGTAATTATGTTAGCGTGACATATCGAAGATTGTTGAGTATGTTTTTTTGAACAGTCCCACTTTGGAAGTCCTTCAATCATCCACATGCAGATGTGCTAAAGAAAGGCTGCAAGAAAGCTTGGTCTTACCCATCAACCTCATTTCTGCTACAACTACAGCACAAGAAACACACAAAGTTGAGTGGAGACACACGAGTGCCTCTGAGATTACAACAAAGACACTACAGTGCAAAGTAGGAATGTGCATTACTAATACTCGACTATTCAAAGTTGGATTTTTGGTGATGAAGCAAGTTCCATCTGCACTGTTTTTTGTATATAATGTATTTAACCACTGCATTGTGCCTCTTGTGCAGATCCATTTTTGAAAGCAAACCCTGTCAAGTCAAGACTCAAATTGATACTTAATTATCCAAGACTTTGCTCTTTCTTGAAAACTGGATTAAATTATGTTGATAAAGAATTTGGAGAAAAGCAGATGATTAGTACTGACCTGGTGCCCCTCCTGTTGTTGTACAGGCTCCTGGGACTTGAGGTACTAAATGTATATCTTCGTCTAATTGGGGTGGAGTGACGCTTAAAAAATATGCTCTGCTTTTTTGGCTCTGTAATTAAAAAGCATATTAAAAAGGAAATAATGAAGCAACGCATGAAACATAAAAAGATGATCTAATTACATTTCAATGCATGGTCTGTTTAATATACTATAACACCAACCATCAAGAGGCGCCTGGTAACGCACAACAGCTTTTCTTTGTCGAAACTCATAGCGCTTTCCATTGTCTTCTTCATCTTCATCCTCTTCATCTCCCTCATCATTTTCCTCTTCCTCACCTTCTCCATCCTCCACCTCCTCCTCTTGATCACTATATTCTGGAAATCAAATACAGTTTGGTTTAAGTTTCCAAATACATCTGGGGCTAATATAAATGTTTTTTTTTTGTTGTGGAGCTGTGATTCAACAGTAACACAGAACCACTGCTAAATAAAGGTGCAGTAAACATTGGATCAGGGTTAATGGGTTCCTGATTCACAGTTACCATTCTCCTGGTTGTCTGAACTCTCTTCTTGTCCTCTTACTGAAGGTTTTGTGATCCTCTTCCTTTTTGTCCCAGAGTAAATTCTCAAATTCTAAAAAGAAACACAATAACAGCTGAGTGAAGCCCTGACTGATCGCAACAGTACTGGAGGAGTCAATGACACACCTCCTCCTCACTGTCTCTGCTCCTCAGTCTCCGACGCATCTTCTGCATATCATCCATCTTCTGAAGTACAGCCTCTGCAGTGCTAAAATAGATAAAAACAGCCTATGAGAGCCAAGAATCGTGTAAATATCCACACACAAAGTTTGAAAGTCTGAATATAAAGGTACATTTTAACTCATCCAAAAAAAATGAAGTTCATTAAATCTGACAAATTAGTCACTGTGCTTACAAACACAGAAATATCAGAGTGTGTTTTCTATATTAGTGCATACTTCGTAATGAGCCTGTCATAGAGGACCGACTGGTTCCTAGCGTCAAGCTTATATCGTGTGATTCTGGAGCTACGTCTCACGGCACTGTCTTCTTCTCGCCTTTGAATGCGAGCACGGAGGTTTCGAGAAGTGGGAGTTGACTCCATCTCATCTGACGAAAGAAATGGATTCATTTTTAATAAGCTGAAAACCAACAAAACTGCTGTCTGATGTTTATCAAATACTCTGACACGCCCACCTGTGTGCTCATCTGCCGACCTCTCCCCCTCTGCCTGAAGTCTTGGAGATTTTCTATGAATAAATAAATAATAGAATACACAGATTAACAAATAACATCTAATAAATACAGTATAACAGATGGTTAATGATTAAACAAATATAAGAGGACAAGAAATGAAACCATGACACTCCCACCTTAAATGCCTCCCACTTTTCTCATCTTTTGGAGGAGATTTGCTTGTCTGTCCATTCATATCAGCAAAGGTGACCATATGTCTTCCTCTTTGAGCTCTGCTCCTCATGTTGTTTTCCTCCTTTACAGTCAAAAATCCCTAAAAATTGATCATGCATACATCACAGTGTCTGACATGCTATATTCTATATAAAAAAAACAGTATTTCTTCTTACTATATTAGCAGAACATTATATGCGTTGACACGGATTATTTGTCAAACCACATTACTATTTTCAGCTGATTAAAATGGTTAAAGTGTATATATTATGCATCGTGTAACAGTGACCCATAACTTACTTTGCCAATAAAAGTCAATTCTTATTCTGACATGCCAACAACCCATCTACAGAAATGCAGATCGCATTTTTGAAACATAAAATACTCCCGCAGACACACTCTATATAAATTATTACCGGTGTATATCCGACGTAACATTGCACATCAATTTCTTTGTTTGGGTTTTGTAACTGTTACGTTAACAGGTCGCGCGCTCATGCAGTTCCCTCAAGCATCTCGCGCTTTTTTAACAGCCAACTTTGTTTTGCTACAGCGAAAACTTTACTGTAGGTAAACAAAAAAGATTATTAACATATTAGTACTTGTAAAGAAGAGACATTAACTCACATTAGCCGGACTGTCCTCGGCGGTTGTTAAACTGTCATCGTGGGCCTTTTTCAGCCGCGCGGACTTTCTCTGAGGCGGGTTCAGAGAGAGAAACTCCGAGCTGGAGTCCATATCACCGTTACTGCGTAGCATCACCATCTTTTACGAGCCTTTTAAGACCCTCAGACCATTCGCTGTCAGACTCACTTCTAAAAAGTTTTTGTCAAGCTTTTAATACGCCTAGTACTTTGAACGATAACGCATCGTTTTGAAAACGAACTCCGCTCCTCCTTGATTTCTGGCGCCACAAACGTCACTTTCAGTCAAATGACACAACGCATAATCCGAATGCGCTGGCGAGACACAAACTAGAGCCGTTTAAGCGAATGGCCGCCCTAACAACAAATTTTCTTGTTCCAAATATAAATGTGATATTCAAATGGATACGATTAAACTATAAAACAGAAATTTCTGGACCTTTCACTGACAAAAACTTTGAGGCTTTTATCTATACAAGTATCCGATTTTGCGTAGGAATACTGTTGGAAAGGAGTACCGGTTCATTTTTTGGCGCGCCATAAGTGACGCGACGCTCATGATTCTGATTGGCTGACGCAGGCCAAACCCCCTCGTGAGCTTGTTTTTGGACCCTCAAACATCAGAAGCGAGATTTATAATAAGTCATGTCAAATGGAAGTTAAAGTTATAAAACCAAATGTTAAGTATCCTCAGTCTACTTTTAGGCAGTTTGCTCATATCTAAAACACTGCACAACAGAACAAATAGAAAGAGTCAAAAGTATTTCAAAAGACTTGTTTATTTTTTTCCTTTAGTAAGAAAGAAAAGCAAAATATAAACAATACAACTTTCACTTATTTCCATGCCTTTACATGTCTCAAACTCATGAATAAGTACTAATGAAGTTGTACTAGTGAAGACAAGAAAATCAGTGCTCAATCTACAACTTGAAAAGTTGATTTAAGCAATGGCGGCTAGATAGTCTTTCACCTCCGCTGGAGTCAGTCGCCTAAATCCTGCTTCATTGCAGATTCCCACCTCAATGTTGTCCTCAGTCATTTGACCTTCAAAGCTTTCCTGTAACAAAAGTAGTCATAGTTAACACTGATGTTTGACATTAATGCAAACAGGGTCTAAAATAAATATTCAGCAAGTCAATTTGAGGCTAGTAAATAAAACGTCACACTTTGTGACAGTTACAGTTTCAGTGAGATATTGACTCTATCTCGTTTGTCACCAATGCACAATGAAAAATATCTAGATAAAGAGATTTAATTCATACAGAGAAACAATATTTTACAATGCAACAGACAGTTTCACAGCTACTAAATATTTTAGTTTAGGACAAAAGTTCATCTTGGATCTTGTATGCAAATAATAATGGTATCTAATACATAACTGCAATTAACAGACCTTTAGCAAATGTGGCTGGGTTGTAAATCATTATAATATAATTGTATAATTATTACCTTAAGAGTCAGAATAGCAGTGTGAATCGCATCTTCCAGTTCCAGATCCTCGTTGTATCTAAAACAGGAAAATGAAACAAATGAGATGTTGTAAGTTTAGTAAGACTAAAAGGGTCTTATGCTTTCAGTTATTACGTTTTATACCTTTTTTCAAGGAATGTTTTCCCATTCACATAGTTCTTCCCCATCGCTGTGGCTTTCCATGCAAAGTATGCTCCCTTAAACAGATCAAAGTCCATCTTATTTTTTGAATACAGTGCATAATAAAGAGCTTAAATTTTAAGAGACAATTATTTTCAGTTCAAATTTAAAGATTACACTAATACAATAAATTACATTATATAATACCAAAGTGAATAGAAAGCATACCGAGGGGTCTGATTGGAAAAGGTATGGACGGTCTTCATCCCAGCCAGCAATCAGGAGTGACACACCGAATGGCCGAACACCTCTGTGTCAAAACAATAACATGACAAAATCGGCATGTTATGACACTGTCAGTTTGGTAGATGCATATTGTTTTAAATTTTGCAAAAGAGCTGTTTGTAGGGCAACTTCCAGAACAATTGTAACGGTGGTAAACTGTGCAATGGAGACATATCACACATACCCTGATTGTGTGTACTCCTGCATAACAGAAGCCACTCTCTGAACAAGCTGGCCTGTAGGAATCGGCTCCTGATAGACCAGGAAGTACTGCTGAGCCAGCTTCCGTGCCCTTCGCACCAGAACCCTGCAAACATGATAAAAACCCATTACAACAACTCTTACTGAGCATCTTATCTTTGCCATATAATCCCACCTTTCTATTATAATTATGACAATATGAAAAATCAGACATTTTTACTGAAAATAGACGCAGATGCAGATCAGTGTGTTTCTTCATTGAAATGGATTTGGAGAAATTTAGCATTGCATCACTTGCTCACTTATACACAGATCAAGCACTGTTTACAAGTGAAAACAGTCTAAAACAGCATTTTAATGTGAGAGGACAAATAGGGGACAGACTTTTTCATTAGAGGAAGTGTTATTATGGATTCTGACTTGAGGTGACAGTTTAAAGTTAAAACAACTTAATAATGGATGTTTCCTACATACATGCAGCTTTTCGCTTCACAAGATATTAATTGATAGCCTGGAGTGGTGTGGATTATTGTGATGTTTTTATCATATGTTTGGACTCTCATTCTGACGGCACCCATTCACTGCAGTGGATCCATTAGTGAGCAAGTAATGTAATGCTAAATTTCTCAAAATCTGTTCTAATGAAGAAATAAACTCATCTACATCTTGGATGGCCTGAGGGCGAGTACATTTTCATTTTTGGGTGAACTATTCCTTAAAATATTTAAAAACATTAAAACAATAGCTTTGAATGTCAAATACACTTTTTTTTTTAACAAGACTGCCTTACACGTGCTTCATACTGTATTAAGAATCATTATTATATAGCGTTTGTTCATGTAGGCTCCAAATCCGTACCTGTAGTCTGGACCCATGCCACTGTAGACCATACCAATGTGTTTGGTTATGGGCTCTACTTTGTGAACACTTTGCTCATCATACAATATCGATTTCTGCTTCTTTTCCGTAGCAAGAACAACCCCATTGGAAGCTGTGCAAACGAAATGAGGATAAAATGAAAGTTCCTTGGTATATAAACAGTTCAAAAAGCTCATAATAAGCACATGCTAAAACCATAAAGCTTTATAAATAACGCAAAGTTAAGACACACATAATAAATAAATAAAAGAACATTACTAACCTTTTATTCCAACTGAAGGAGCACCAGCTGCTACAGCTGCCAGAGCATACTCAATCTGGACCAACTTCCCTGAAGGGCTGAAAACAGAAAAATAAGAAAGGTGTTGTGATTGTAAGGTGAAGTATATTTTGACATGTTGACTAGGGTTAATGTTGACTTGGATTTAAAAAACTGTATATGTTAAAACATATATTAAAAGCTTTGTGTTGTATTGTTACTTTACCCATTTACAGACTTCAAATGAGGCTTATTAAATATGCACAATAAAAATGCTACCATCCTTATTTACATTTACATTTAGTCATTTAGCAGATGCTTTTTATCCAAAGCGACTTACAAATGAGGACAATAGAAGCAATCAAAATCAACAAAAGAGCAATGATATGCAAGTGCTATAACAGTTGCTGTAACAGCTATAACAGTCTCAGTTAGCTTAACACAGTACACGTAGCAAGTTTTCTTTTTTTATTATATAATAAATAAAAAGAAAACAGATAGAATAGAAAAGAATAGAGCAAGCTAGTGTTAGAGGCCTATTATGCTTTTGTTAATTGTAAATAAAAATAAATAATAAATAAATAAAAAGAAAACAAATAGATAGAATACAAAAAGATTAGAAAAGCTAATGTTATTTTTTTTAAAATAGAATAAGAATATAAAAATTTAAAATTAAAAAAAATGTTATACTTTTACACTGTCACAAAAATGTTGTTTTTAGTTATATTTTATTACAATAATAACAAAACAAAAAACAGTACTGATAATTATAAACTGTATGTTCATGTGCATTCAGGAGTTATATACAAGAACAGCTTCCCATGATGCACAGAAAGTGAAAGTAAAATAAGCAAGTTCCAATCGCAAAGACAAAACTGAGCCCAGTCTGTCCTTTAAACACCTACGAGAGTGTTCGATTTGTTACTTTGGAATTGTTACGTGTTTAGTTCATCCTGTTCATGAATGTTGATGCACATGAATAAAATAAGCACTGCATCACAAACACAGTGACTCTGCATCAGCGGCCGGATAATGATTTAACGCCTCTGACTGACGGAAACTCACCACAAAACTCGAGCTTCGCGATTCGCTAAAAAACACACTCGTTTGATCTTCAGGAACACACTGGATATAACAAAATCATGATGTTTATTACCTGAAAGTGGTGAGGGAGAAACTGTACCCTCTTTCTGCCATGGCTGTGTCTGACTGGTGGGGAAGTGACGCCACGCGCTTAATTGATCTGATTGGCTGAAAGAGTTACTGGGGTACCTCAATGAATTGTGGGTATTGCAGGCTAAGGATAAGTTTATAAATAACTTTGGCTGTTTGGTTTTATTTTACCTGGCACCAATTAAAATCATGAAATAATTAAAACATTTGTTGGTTTAATCATATGTTTTGAACAGATTTCGCCCACACCCGCTCAGAAATAAAGCTGAATTTTTACAACGCTGTACTACAAATCCCAGAATGCACGGGTGCAGAACCAGGCGCATGCCCAGTAGATTTTTTTTTTAGCTGTGACCGTGAGGATGTTAGGTCTGTACATGTTAAATTAATCTGAAATAAAATACCGCATATAATGTCATTATCGGGTTTACTTCAGTTTGTCGGACGCTCTCTGCAGCGTCTGGAACTGCGTTTAGCGCAAGCAGCGGGTTTTGACAGCTTCGGTGAGTGCATTTACTGTAATGTCATGTTATACTCTCTTCCACTCATATCACTATACATACACTTATTTCCCAATTAAGCTTAATTTAATATAATTTTACATTTTTTTCCTTCTGACTGACCATTCCTTTGTGATATTAAATATAGAGTTTGTTTTATAAGTCATTATTTCTGGTAAGTCAAGGGCTCTAAAAGACGCATGGCAATCTGTTGTGTTTTTAAGGGGAAGTACTACAAGGTCGAATAGAATAAAAAGTCTCTTTAATCGGAATGACATGTTGCTGTGTTATTTTTTTTTTTTTTAGATATATTTTCTTAATTCATATGGCTAATTAGGCAACATGTTATTAAAAATATATGTGGAACATATACAAACAAAAACAAATATGGAACATGCATGCAAAATGTGGATTGATAGCTGATATGATAGCTTTTATAATTGATAGCTTCTTTTTTATGTTTCTTAATTAAAAAGTATTTTTTATAAATATATTTTAAAATATTTATAGCACTTTGAACTCGAATGTATCTCTCTTTTATAAAAAAATTAATGGACAGTGTTTGGGGTAAAGTATATTTAAAATGCTACTGTGTGTTTAAAAATAATTTGAGTAACTCCGTTTGATTATTATTTTATTAATCTATCACATAAATCTTTTCTTCAGGTCCAGCTCTGGCAGTAAATGGTCCCCAGATTCTTCCTCAATCCCATCACAGCGGCGATGAACAAAACTCTGAGCCCAGTTTCTTGGACAGTATCTTTTGGATGGCAGCTCCTAAAAAGAGAAGAACCATTGAAGTAAATCGTTGCAGAAGACGACACCCAAATAAACTGATAAAAGTCAAGGTAAGATCTCACTGGTTCACTGGTATTATATAAATTAAATTATATTAATTAGCATGATATAAATTAAAAAAAACTTTCAGTGTTATACTGTGCTGTTTTTTATCCTTGTTTTTCTTTTCTTTTCCAGTACAACATTGAGCCGTGTCCAGATTGTGGCAACATGAAACTGAAGCATACTCTGTGTGGATTCTGCTATGAAAAGGTCAGGAAGGAGACTGCAATGATACGAAAGCAAATCTCCATCATGGAAGGCGGACCTCTCAACACTCCTGCTGTAGAGTCTGTTGTTTTGTATGAAAATGAAACACCTTCTGAAGCAGATAAGGACAAGAGAATAGTAGAACGCAACCGGAAACGCCCTTATTGGTTTAACATGTAACTGCAGTAAAATAAAGACTTTTGTTAAATAAAGATCACAGTCTTATGTTCATTTCAAGTTAACATTTTAATTGATCAATTATCCTTTTTATACCCTTGTTTTGTTGTTTGAAAACAGTCCTTGGCTCGGTTCATGTAATGTTTTAGTTGAAAAATGAGTGATATGTCATTTTAATAGCTGTACATAGCTAGAGAGGCTGTTGTCCACAGTACTATATGAAATGATTTAAGATAAATAAATAAACTGATTTGAAATAAATTGAAGTAATATGCAATAAGATACTGTACCATATCGTAAAGAATCAGAGTTGACATGGCTAATTACAAGATTAATATTATCTTACGTCATCATACACCTGTTGTGGAGGGTTTTGTCATTAATTCTGGAAAAGAGTTGAAATGAGTGTTACAAATAATTTTAAAAATTAGGGTGATTGGGACCCCAATATGAAGCAGACTGGAAGATGATCAGTAGGTATCAAAGTCACATGACAGTGTAAACCATGTTACTGTTATCCTGTTTAATGTCAAAACACCATTTTTATTTTCACTGATTGTCGTTTATGCACATAGTACATCATTGTAGATATCCACAAAAAACATTACCTTAGAATATGTCCAAAAACATTGTATAACTATTGCATATGTCCAAAAATCTGTTATTCTATAAAATAAAATAAAGAACATTATTACACGCACAACAGCCACAACATCGTAATGTAATTCAAAGAAGGGTTTGGAAACCTCTTCTGCCCATCAGTCTGCGCATCTCCTGCACAGTTGCGAGTATCTAGAATCTCAAATCCGCCGCTCTCAGGACTATACCAAAGTCACTCTAGTTAAGGGGTGATCAAAATTCAGTACAACTGTATTTCTACAGTTTGTGTAAATAAAAATGCATCTATTAGCATTTAATAGTAAGTACATTAAAAATCAATTCATTTAAAGACTACTCATAACTCTATACGATGCAATAATTAGGTATATTGTACTATAAACGTATCCAACTCCCCTATGAAATAGTAAATTGACTGCTGGATTTTTTTTAATAGAATCGCATAATCGTCAAAGCTGTCTGGAAGACCTCATGCAAGAGCAAGGTAAGCAAACGAAACACGATTTGACAGTCAAATGATAACAGATCTATATAATATAGAAGTTGTTAAATAAGTGTGTTTCAGTTTAAATGCACCTGCTGGAGAAATGCATTTATTACCTTTGCAGAGTTGCAGCTTTAGCAGTGTTGTGTTGCAGGTCGCTAATGTCATGACATTAGCACAGTAGATAGATAATAGATAGACAAAAGATAATAATATAGTTTTATGATGTGTGCAGTCTGGTTTATTTAATAAGTGTCAGACACACGAAACATACACTGTGACATAACAGCACCTTACTGAACTTGTAAAAAATATCTTCATCCTCACAGCCCATTAACTAGTATATTCTTTCACTTTCTTTTCAGGGTTTCTCCATGAACAACCTGAACGATCCTCCTAGATGGAACATTAGACCAGAGGCCGCTGAAGGGGAGGACGGGGGCAGATGGAATTATGCGCTGCTGGTGCCCATGATCGGGCTGGCAGCATTTCGTAAGTAGTTTTTTACATCTTACAGTCTTGAATGTGTGTGTACTATATATTATACTAGATAAAACACTTTATAGGTTGCAATTAAATCTGGGTTTATAAGGGGGGTTGCACAAACAATCATCATAATAAATTCATTCACATATAATAAAATTGTAATTCACATGTTCACATAGTATTACTTCTTAAGTATATGTGACCCTGGACCACAAAACTAGTCATAAGGGTCAATTTTTTGACATGGAGATTTATACATCATCTGAATGTATGTGGAATCTGAGTGTGCAAAAAAATCCAAATATTGAGAAAATCGCCTTTAAAGTTGTCCAAATGAAGTTGTTAGCAATGCATATTACTAATCGAAAATTAAGTTTTGATATATTTATGGTAGGAAATTTACAAGATATCTTCCTAATGAGTTTTGAAAAATGTATCATTTTGACCCATACAATGTATTGTTGGGTATTGCTACAAATATATCCATTCTACTTATGATTGATTTTGTGGTCCAGGGTCACATATGTTATGTTAGGTGTTAGTAGATGTTAAATGTTGACAAAATGATCTTTTATCAGATTTAAAATGACTTGCTCTTCTTTGAAAACATACCAAACATAATGACTCATGTTAATGAGTCAACAATAAACACATCCCAATTTTCATCTAAAAATGTTCTAAATCTACTACAAATTATTAGAACTACAATGCACTGTTGCATTTTTGTTTTTCTTTTGTGTGGATTTACGTGTATTTTATGTAAGTTGGGTTGAGATATATAGTTGATTTAGTAGTATACAGTATATAATTTTGTTATTGTAATATTATTTATATACTAATATATTTATATGAATATCTTGAATTAGCGTTTATATATTTTTTTGTTTTAATTTTAGTAATTTTGTGTGTTATATTAGTTTTTTATATTTCTATTTAGCTTTAATTTATTAGTTTTAATACTTCAGCTTATTGTATTTCAGTTAGTTGCCAAGGCATCATCTGGTATTTATTTTTATTTCATCTTAAATTTAATTAAAAAGTTTTAGGTAAGAATAACAATTTTAAATAAAAAGGTTTTGGTAAAAAAAAACAACACTGATACGTGAATGAATGCATGATTTCAGCACTTAATTTGTGATGAATTTAAAACATTTTATGTGGTATTGTTTTAAGGTTATTGTCAAAAGTCATGTTCTCCTTAAATTGATTTGGTCTGTCTTGCCAAAGAGATTTAACACTTAAAATGTCAGTGGGTGTATTTTGGAAAGGTTGGATATGGACTCGAGAATCACAGAGCCAGATCCAAGATGTGAAGAACAAGTACGACAGCGACATGGCAGCCATTACCAGAGACCTGGAGGTGAAGTACAGGGAGACGCTGACGGAAAACCGGCGGACAGCAGCGCACCTGGAGGTGGAGCTTGAGAAGGAACGCCAGCGCGTGCAGGGCTACAAGAAAGCCCTGATCTCTCAGAGTCAGCAGCTCATGGAGGAACGGAAGCAGCTTCAGCAGGAACGGCAGGATCTGGAGGAAGAGAAGAACCGTCTGCTGCAGTCTGGAGTGGCCGGGGCGGCGCTGCGGAAAGCCCTGCAGCGAGAGGAGGACTGGCAGTGCAGGGCTCAGGCTCTGCTACAGGAACTGGAGGTGAAGCTGGTGGAGAGGCAGGAAGCTTTCTGCAGCATCCTGTTGCCACGAGAACATCGTCTGGAGATGGAGAAGAACCTGCTGCTGAAGGCGGCTAAAGACCCGGTGGGTGCCGAGCTGAACCTAGAGGAAGATCTCAGGGACATTTTTAAGAACGACAGACACTGTGCAGATTTACTGAACATGGATAAGCGCAAGAATGGGAATTTGATGTGGCTGTATCTCAGGTACTGGCAGCTCCAGGTCACCCTGCAGAAACACAAGAGGGCAGAAGAGACTCTAAAAGGGGCATCGCCAAACTCCAGCAGACCGTGAGGAGTGTAGATCTCTATATAAAACAAGAAGCATTTTCTTCCTTAAATCTTTTCCTTGGCTTATCCAAAGTATCCCCATGATTTATTTAGCAACTATTTATGATGCCAAATGTTTTTGTGAAACCGCTTGAGCCTTGAGTCTTTGACAATCTATTTTTCTTTTCTTTCAGTTTTTTGGATCAAGTAGAAAGCAGACTAATCAAATGCTTTCATATTTGTTGCATTACTGATGAACTTTAATAGAACTGAAAATGTATTCATTTTCAGTCTAGATGCTACAGATGGTTCATAATGAATATGTCACAAAAATAAAAATGAGGTTACTGACATGTAATAAATATGTTTTCTGACAAGAAAGAATATATTACATTCTGATCGACTCAGGTTTGTTTTTTATTCTTTTCCATAGTTTCATAAATACATATAAATGAGATTTACAGTGAAGAAAGTGTTTATTTATTGCATTTGTTTCCAAGAACTAACTGTTTTGAATAGATGAAGATTGTCCATCAGAGACGTCTGTCCTGCAGTTCATTGTAAACCTGCTGAGAAATAGATCAACAGCTCCTTTATAATCAAATATAGATTTCAGTTATTACAAATACATTTAATTTAGACTCATTTCATTTAGAATATTCAGGTTTATGACCATTACTATATACAACCCGAATTCCGGAAATGTTGGGACATTTTTTAAAATTTGAATAAAATGAAAACTAAAAGAATTTCAAAATCACATGAGCCAATATTTTATTCACAATAGAACATAGATAACATAAATGTTTAAACTGAGAAATTTTACAATTTTATGCACAAAATGAGCTCATTTCAAATTTGATGCCTGCTCCCAACATTTCCGGAATTCGGGTTGTATTTTATTATTTATTTTATCATTTATTTTGTTTTGCAAGGATTTGGACACTTAAGCCACATTTAGAAAATGAATAATGTTATTGTGTTAAATAACACACCAAGTGGCATTTATTGTAAATAAATAAATAAAGCACAATGATAATGTTTCAAATGATAAAACGTATGGTTAAATAGCATGACATTAACTTTTTTGTGGTATCTTCCTTTGATAAGGTTTCTCTGGTAGTCTCAGATGAAAACAAATTGTGAGCATGTAGGTCTCTTGACGGCTTTGGTATTTAAGTATGAGTGAGGTCACCCACCATACTTGTCATTGTATCCGTGTCCATGATGGCAGACAGCTTTCATCAGCTCATCACTCTCGTCGCTGGAAGCCGAGTGTGTCTCGTGGGGGAGAGATGAGGCTGGACGCTCTGAAGTCTGGACTCCTGGGTTGGATTACCATTGGCTTATGTTTGGTGATGGACGAGACCTCTCTCTTCTGAAGGCAAAGTCCATTTAAACTAGTCTCAGAGTCCATGATGGATTTTATTCTGGAGGGAGAGGGCTCACGGGTAACGTCAGGCTGCGTGACATCTCTGGGCACAAATATTGGTATTGGAAGAATGTTTCGGTAAGGTAAATGATATTCCTGCAGTGGCTCCCCCTCTCTCCCCATGTGAATGGTTTGGTTTAGGAATCGTCTCACTGTAAAATGAACCACCTGCTTACTTTCATAGCTCTCCTTTCTCATTGAGTCCTTCTCGACAAGTGTCCTCCTGTGAAGCAGGACTTGTACAAGTTAGAAAAAAGTAAATTACATATTTAATTAATGCATAAAATTGATCAAAAGTGACAGTAGAGACATTTATAATTTTTTTTTTTTAAATATTGTAATATTTTTTGTAATGTTTTTCTTTTGAACTTTCTAATTCTCAAAGAATACTGAAAAAATATATATTTCTTGAGCATCTAATCAGCATATTATAATTATTTCTGAAGGATCATGTGACACTAGACTGGAGTAATGGTGCTGAAAATTCAGCTTTGTCATCACAGGAATAAATTATTTAAATTCCATTATATTAATATGGAATCCAGTTATATTAAATTACAATATTATTTCACAATATTGCTGTTTTTACAGTATTCTTATAAAGTAAAATTTATACATATATATTATATATTATTATTAAAAATTCTGATGAAATCCAAGCATTTGAGTTAAAATAAGGGTTTTTAAGGGTTTTAGGTTTTTTTAAGGGTTTTAGTTTTTTTTTTATTTTTGTTTATTAGTTTTATTAATTTGTATTAATCAGAGGTAAAGTGAGTGTAGTAAAGGAATATTTTACCCAAAAATTACAATTATGTTTTTGTCCTCATTTTTTACCCCTCAAAAAAAAAAAAAAAACTTAAAAGTGCTATAAGTCCATAAAACTTGTGCACTATATTCTAAATCTTCTGAAGCTATAGGATAACATTGTGTGATGAACAGACAGGAAATGAACCATCACACCAGGGTTAATGTGATGCACCACTTTGAAAATACAGAATGCAAGATATGAGAGCTGCATCAGAGGGGAAAACATTTAATGAATAAATACAATTTGGTCTGTATGATTTCAGAAGGCTACAAATGTATAGCATGAGTGAAAACGACTATTATGATTTTAGAATATTTTTGCCCTGGAGCTTGACAGTTATGATCACTATTAACTGCTATTGATTCTTCAGAGTTTGTAATAATAGCATACAGGCTTGGAACAACATGAAGTATGTTGTATATTGAAGTATTCCTGCAAGTATAGTAGGAAACAGAAATGCATACTTGTATTCTGGTCTTGTCTCCATCAGTAGGTCTAACCAGGTGGCCTCATATGATTCTCTGGCAATCTCATCAGTCTCCTGAAAATCACTGTAGGAGTTCAGCAGATATGACCTGGGCTTCCTGCTCAGGCAATGCATCTCATCCAGTGAGCTGTCAAAAAATAGAAGCCAAATTAAAACCGGATAAGAAAGTTATCAGTCAGATCTTCTGATAAAGGCTGCTGCCTCCCTCCTGAGTGTTCCTGTGTCTTATAAATAGGGTTTGTTACTATTTTTACACCCTGCCATCAACCCCATAGAGAGTCTCTTCAGATTGGTGTAGTTTGACGAGGTGGGTAAATGACTAATCCCACGACCATTTAACTGATATGCAAGACTAACAGCTTCACCAGGAGGTCAACAGTGTCAAGGACCCATCTGATCTCAGATTTCCGGTTGTATGTGCGTCAAAACATTATGGTTATTGCTGATAGCAACAAAACTACATGCTGACTGGTGCCATGCCCTAAAAATGTAAAGTTAAATGCAATATACATTACATGTGTGGTATATAATGTACAGGTAGAAGCAAAGTAACCTTTACAAGACCATACAAAGCATCCACGATGTTCTGAAAAGATAAAAATAGAAAAAGGTGCAGATATCTCTGACAGTCATCTCATGTTTAAGGGTCCTTGTTGTCTCTCTCAGTTGTCAGCACCGCTGCAAAAGCCACACTCCATTGTTATGTCACACTGTGGCATTCAGAGCAGCATGTCAAACTCAAACCATTCTGTCTGACTGATGTTCTGTAGGTGTGATGTATAGCATAGTCCATCACTCAGCAGTAACAACAATCCTTTCTCGAGTTTACTGATGAAAGAGGCCTCTCTTAGACTTGGAGATTCCTGTAGGATGATTGTTAAATTTGGCCTCAACGTGCACCAACCTGTCATACAGTTATGGCAGCTGTATGTATTGTGTGTGTGTGTGTGTGTGTGTGTGTGTGTGTGTGTGTGTGTGTGTATTTTTGCGACTTTGGAGCCCTCTACAGTTAAGTACGTGGAATTCACTGTCATAAATATCACTGTAACTACAGTGGATAGCTGTACTGGTGCATTTGTTGCTACTGTTTTATTTTTTTTTTCTTGTTTTTCTTTTTCAAATGACTGTATCAACACTAATAACTTGTGTTTAGTTGTTGAAATGTGCCGTTAAAGTCTGTATTTGAATTGTTTGCCTTAATAAAAATAAAAAATAAAAAAAATTTTTTGCTACCGTAAAGCAATTCGTCTGTTTGCAGAATTTCATACCGGACCACCAAATTTAAATAAATAAATAAAACTTACATATAGTTTCAACCATACTGATGAAAATGAAAAACAGTCCCATGACATCCATCAAGAAATTGTCCATGTCATATTTCACCTCAAAATCAAAAGAGAGGCTATTAAACAAATGTGACCCTGGAGCACAAAACCAGTCTTAAGTCGCTGGGGTATATTTTTAGCAATAGCCAAAAATACATTGTATTGGTCAAAATGATTGATTTTTCTTTTATGTCAAAAATCATTAGTATATTAAGTAAAGATCATGTTCCATGAAGGTTTTTTTGTAAATTTCCTACTGTAAATATATCAAAACATAATGTTTGATTAGTAATATGCATTGTTAAGAACTTAATTTGGACAACTTTAAAGGCAATTTTCTCAGTATTTTGATTTTTTTGCACCCTCAGATTCCAGATACTCAAATAGTTGTATCTCGGCTAAATATTATCCTATCCTAACAAACTACACATCAATGGAAAGCTTATTTATTCAGCTTTCAGATGATGTGTAAATCTCAATTTTGAAAAATTGACACTTATGACTGGTTTTGTGGTCCAGGGTCACAAATATTCTAAATATGTGTTTAATGGCATATTTTTACCAAGTAAAAGCCAATATCACTGATAATGAAGCCTCTATTAAATAATCCCCCCCCCCCCAATTTCTGGGGATAAAATCGGTAATTATAAACAAATCAATGAACAAACACACAAATAATTGCTTTTAAATAAATTAAATAAATGCTTTGTATCGATTTGTTAATTTGTATTAAAATATACATTTTTCTGCAATCAGGTAGTTTTCTTTTTAGAGTAAAACTGAGAGGAATGAACACACAAATCCATCACAAGTAAAACATCCCCAAATGTATTACCATAATGAGAATCTGGGGTAAAAATGCCTAATGGTCATGGAATAATGTCACAAGGCTCAAACAAATAAACAAACAAACACATACATACATACATAAATATTCACCCAAGATTATCTGTGATTGTGATATACTATTACAGTGTTCAGGTGATGCTGACAGCTCACAAGACAAAGACGAGAATCTGAATGACTTTATTTCACTATATTTAATAAAATGACTTAATAATGATTACTAAAGCACTAAAATCAGAATAAGTAACATTGCTTCAAAGAGCATTGAGACCACATTTCAGCTGGTTCGTCCCTGAACTTGACAGAGATATTAGGCAATTACATGCAGGTTTAGAGGCCTGCAATGATACCAACATCCTTTTAAAGCCTGGAGGAATGTTGACTGAGAAATGCCAGCGATGCACTGAACGCAAGGTGTAGCGTCAGATTACTGTGGCCTGAGCCAAGCCAAAGCACTCGCCTGAACGCTTGCAGGCAGCCAGTTTCCCCTGTAATGAGAGCCTTATGGTAACTGCAGCTGTACAGCATGATGGATGAGAAATGGCCCTCAAATACAAAGACACTCACACAGATCATAGACTTATATCGAGCTATATGAACACTGCATGGAGCATACAAATGGTGTCTCTCACACCACCGTCACATAAAAGAAAAGTTTTTCTCATAATGGCATATATTTTTGGGAACAAAGTTTTTTGTATCTTTGATAACACTCCATTCGACTGGGATCTGAGGGTGAGTACTGGAGTAAATTGGTTGTAATGGAATGTTATGGATATTTCAAGCCAATGATCTAGACTAGAGCAATGGAAATACATTATTTCATCTACGGATGTCATATGTGAGCATGTTTCTTGTTATTAGTCGTCATATCTGCTTCAGTGAAAGCATACGAGGAGGAAACGCCTCAAAACAGCTCCGGTATATTTCTTATGTCAGGGTTTGAATATGTTGAGGTTGTAATATTTAGGTAACTTGACACCAGAACAGTTTGTCCCCTGCGTAGTCATTTTATTTTGGCACTAGAGGGTACTGTTGTACACGCTTGTTTGTTATGAAATTAAAATGACTATATAATATTTAGCCTATAATATTACATGATAAAACATTTTTTTTTAGCTTCTTCATCTCCTGATACTGAACATAAACGCTCTCTAATGCATTTAACTAGTTAATATAATTAAAAATCCAAGCTTTTAGAATGGGACAGTGAAATAAGCATTATTACATTCCTGTTATGTTTCAAATTTTGTTTGATAGTTTTGAGAGTAAAGCAAGATGAGAGAAGTGAAACCCCAGCAGTTGTACTATTGTATGTAGACAATGTTTATATAATTTATATAGGCTACAGTATATGAAGTTATTATTATTATTATGCATTATAAATATGCATATTATTTATATACTAGCCTACAATAATGTAAGCCTACATATTAATTATTAATGCTATTACTGGTGCTTTAGATTATTAAATATAATTACAGTAAGGTATATACATATTATTTATTATTAGGCTATTTAAATTCCAAGCACAATTGTGACCCTGGAGCACAAAAGCAGTCATAAGTAGCACAGGTATATTTGTAGCAATAGCCAACAATACATTGTATGGGTCAAAATTATTGATTTTTACTTTTATTCCCAAAATCATTAGGATATTAAGTAAAGATCATGTTCCATGAAGATATTTTGTAAATTTCCTACCGTAAATATATCAAAACTTAATTTTTGATTAG
>JAFVLL020017509.1:0-11472 GCA_021397915.2 Tor tambroides
TGCCTTGCTCAAGGGTCTCACCTCAGTTGTGGTATTGAGGGTGGAGAGAGTGCTGGTTATTCACTCCCCCCACCTACAATCCCTGCTGGACCTGAAACTCGAACCCACGACCTTCGGGTTACAAGTCCAACTCTCTATCCATTAGGCCACGACTGCCCCATAAATGCAGGCTTGGTGAGCAGAAGAGACTTCTTTAAAAAACATTAAAAATCTTACTGTTCAAAACTTTTGACTGGTAGTGTATTTTGCTTTTTTCTGGTCTATTTTTCTGCTTACATTGAAAGGTTTGTATCAGTAAGAATTGTTTTATTTTGTTTGTTCAAAAACATTAAAAAAGTCTTACTAATCATTATTTGATTTTCCATTTTTTAGTGGACAGAGGCTTGAGGAGTCGCTGGAGTACCAGCAGTTTGTGGCAAATATGGAGGAAGAGGAAGCCTGGATTAATGAGAAACTGAACCTGGTTGGAAGTGAGGATTACGGTGATACTCTTGCAGCTGTGCAGGTGTGAAAAAATAAACCACATTTAGCTGATTATGGCTTGATCTTGGACACACCTTCATATTTCTGTTTTTAGCTTGTCTCTTCTTCATTTTTATTCATCTGGCTCTTCTTTTCCAGGGCTTGCTGAAGAAACATGAAGCGTTTGAAACAGATTTTACTGTGCACAGGGACCGAGTGAATGACGTGTGTTCCAATGGAGATGAACTTATCAAAAAGGTACAGTTCAACTATTAGAAAGTGCAAATTTAGCCCTTTGACCCTTTAATGCTTTATTACATATGTTTTTTTTGAAGTAGAATGTGACCTGATAGTCATATCATTTCATCAAATTGCTGCTCTTGTGCAGGAGAACCACAACGTGGAGAACATCATGGCTAAAATGAAGGCACTGCGTGGGAAGGTGTCCGAGCTGGAGAGAGCTGCAGCTCAGAGGAAGTCTAAACTGGATGAGAACTCTGCCTTCCTGCAGTTCAACTGGAAGGCTGATGTGGTGGAGTCCTGGATTGGTGAGTAAATGAGGTTTCATGCAAATGATAAGAAACTTCCATTTAAAGGAGGGTTTTATAAGACATAAAGTGTTATTTCTTTGTAATTTGTTACCCATACTTGTCTTTGGCTTGATCAGGTGAGAAGGAAAACAGCCTGAAGACCGATGACTATGGTCGTGATCTTTCTTCGGTGCAGACTCTGCTCACTAAACAGGTGTGACATAGCATATGAAATAATGTACAATGCAATCATAAGTCGTAGCACAGCAGGTCTTTTCAAGCTTTGCTGCTGTAACTGACTGTTTTTATTCTACTCTGCCATAGGAAACCTTTGATGCTGGCCTTCAGGCCTTCCAGCAGGAGGGCATCACCAACATCACAGCCCTGAAAGACCAGCTGCTGGCCGCCAAACACGTGCAATCCAAAGCCATAGAAGCTCGTCACGCCACCCTGATGAAGCGCTGGAACCAGCTGCTGTCCAACTCAGCCGCTCGCAAGAAGAAGCTTCTGGAAGCCCAGGAGCACTTCAGAAAGGTGTGAAGAATGGAATTTCGCCTCAAGTTAAGAAAAGAGGTTTTTATTTTGTGTCTTTAACTTTTGTTCGCCACTCCATCCAGGTCGAGGATCTGTTCCTCACTTTTGCCAAGAAGGCCTCAGCCTTCAACAGCTGGTTTGAGAACGCTGAAGAAGATCTGACAGACCCTGTGAGGTGCAACTCTCTAGAGGAGATCAGAGCCCTGCGGGACGCCCATGATGCCTTCCGCTCCTCGCTCAGCTCTGCAGAAGCTGACTTCAGCCAACTGGCAGAACTTGATCGGCAGATCAAAAGTTACCATATGGTCTCCAATCCATACACTTGGTTCACCATGGAGGCTCTAGAGGAGACCTGGAGGAACCTGCAAAAGATCATCAAGGTGATGATGGGATCCTAAAGCATGATTGAATGTGTATAAAGTACAGTTAAAAAAAAAAAAACTCCGTACTTGCTTTATAGGAGCGAGAGCTGGAGCTACAGAAAGAGCAGAGGAGACAGGAAGAGAACGATAAACTCAGACAAGAGTTCGCCCAACATGCCAATGCTTTCCACCAATGGCTACAGGAGACCAGGTACAGGGGACCAGCATGCACTACTTAGAGTGCTGTGTTCTCTTAGTATCATTATGCTCAAGGGTTAAACACACCGCATGCAACACATTCGTTTCCATTGCATGACATCACACACATCTGTTCGGATTTGATCGAGCTTTCCTGATCTCCATGTAACTTTCTTAGATGCCCATTTTCATTTGTGTCATCGACTGTTTTTGTGACTACAGTCTTTAAGTCATTGCCTGCTTTGCCATGTTGTCTGTTTGGGTGAATCAATTTTCACATTGATCACACAACTTAAACCCATCTGGGCTTGATATGCTACAGCAGGTCTTTGTGCTGGTCACAGTTGCTTTCATGTGAGTGTTGAGTAGTGGCGTTGGTGTCACCACTCAATGTTTTAACTGTTTCTCTCTCCCTCCCCTATTTGTCTCTCTTTCCCCATTCCTTCGGCCTTCTCGCTGCTACCCTGATGCTTGGAATCATTTCTCTAATCAGGACATACCTTCTGGATGGGTTAATATCACATTTTTTACTCTTTTACTATAGTATGTTTGTGTGTGAGTGTGTATGTATTGTTTAATTGCATTTAATGGAACCGTTATGATCGAAACACACATTTGGTATAAAATAAACCAGGAATTTGGGAGTTTCAGGTTAGAATAGAACCATAATTTGGATCGAAATAATACAGGGTGTCTCAAGAAGGACTTTATCTCACTTTGCATATATTTTGCGTATTTTATGGTATGTTTTGACTATATATTTCCAGATGTATTCCTTTCTGTTTTTTCACACTCTTTTTCCATTCCCTCTTCATCTCCCACCTCCTTCGTCTCTGAATAGCATAGCCTATCGGAGGGTAATCCGTGTCTATCAGTATGAAGTCGATGATGATCTTTCTGGAAGGTCTTCTCCCTTTTTTTCCTCCTCTGATTGGCCTCTTGCCCCTCACCCCACACCTTTTGGGTTTTCTTCTCCTCATGCACTCGAGTCTGACCCCCACTGTAAAGGCTCTGTGTGTGTTCAATCCCTTTTACTAACATTCACTGCGATGTGAGGCTTTTTTTGAGATGAACCCTTCCAGCTTCTTAATCCAACAAGCCTGGCTACATTTGGCACCGATGTTGAGGAGTGTGAACACTTCATCTCATTCTTTATCCTTTTTGAGTTTTCCGTGTTTCAGTTATTTGTTTTTTCTTTCTTCATTTTGAGGAAAATGTTCATGCACCAGATTCAGGGTGGAAACTGCAATGTGATTTCCATGATTGAAAAAGTACTTGTAGACATTTTCAATATCCTGATCTGAATTCAAACAACTGTGCATTAACATTTTTTTGGACATTTATAATATGGCTAGTCGAGTCAAACTCTGAATCTTTGATTTTGCACATTACAAGTGTGCAAGATAAAACTAAGCAGTGGTACAAATATAGCAGTTTCTAACCCTGTTGACAGCAGCCCTAATCAAGCATGGTCTGGATTACCATGGATATAATTTAGCTTCGTTAGCATGACTTTGGTTACTGTAGTTGCATTCTGGGGTGGCTTATAGTTTGTACTCCATATCTACTACAAAATTGGTAAGTCCTATTATCATGTACAAGAAATTCAGGAAGATGCAGGTTACAGAGCTAGACGTAATGACAGAGGTTGTGCAAACCATTTAAACAATATAGTATAACTCATAGACCTTTTTAAGGTCTACTCTGCCTAATACAATTGGTTTGGTTCTTGATTAATGACCTAATAAGTGACCTAGTCTAGTGAGAGCAGCTCTTGTAAGGTGTAGACTGGCATGTGGAGTGAGTGAGATGATTTTGGGTGGATGTGCCATGTACTCTCGGGCTCCTGCTGCTGGTTTCATCACTCTGTGTGTGGGCAGGTCCTGCATGGTGGAAGAATCCGGAACTCTAGAGTCACAGCTAGAGGCCACTAAGGTGAGTTTGAGAGCAGTGAATGGGTAATTGAGACCCATTTGGTGAAGCTGATCAATTTTGAATAACAAAATGAATCAGAATTAGTGTATTAAATCATATCAGTAGCACACTACCATTCAAAAACATCATGTATTTACAGTTAAAACCATAATATTGTGAAAAATTATTACAATTTAAAATAACTGTTTTCTACTTTAATATATTTAATATTTTAGATGGCAAAGCTGAATTTTCAGCCTTTTCTGATTATTATCTACGGTGGTCCAGTAGTGCACAACACAACAAAATCTCCACAACACAACAGAAACAAGCCGCAACACAACAAAATTAGCACAACAAAACAGAAACAAGTCGCAACACAACAAAATTAGCACAACATAAAGGAAACAAGTCACAACATAAGGGAAATAAGCCACAACACAGTGGAATTAGCACAACACAACAGAAACAAGCTGCAACACAACGGAAACCAGTCACGACTCAACGAAATTACCACAACACAATGAAAACAGGTCGCAACACAAAGGGAACAAGCTACAACATAACGGAAACAAGTCACAACACAACTAAATTAGCACAACACAAAGGAATCAAGTCGCAACACAACGAAATTAGCACAACGCAATGAAAAGTCGTAGCACAAAAGAAACAAGCTACAACACAACGGAAACAAGCTGCAACACAACAAAATTAGCACAACACAACGGAAACCAGTCGCAACTCAACGAAATTACCACAACACAATGAAAACAAGTCGCAACACAAAGGGAACAAGCTACAACATAACGGAAACAAGTCACAACACAACTAAATTAGCACAACACAAAGGAATCAAGTCGCAACACAACGAAATTAGCACAACGCAATGAAAAGTCGTAACACAAAATAAACAAGCTACAACACAACGGAAACAAGCTGCAACACAACAAAATTAGCACAACACAACGGAAACCAGTCGCAACTCAACGAATTTACCACAACACAATGAAAACAAGTCGCAACACAAAGGGAACAAGCTACAACATAACGGAAACAAGTCACAACTAAATTAGCACAACACAATGAAAAGTCGTAACGCAAAGGAAACAAGCTGCAACACAATGAAATTAGCACAACTCAACGGAAACAAGCCGCAACACAACAAAATTAGCACAACACAACAGAAACTAGTTGCAGCACAATGACAACAATCTACAACACAACGGAAACAAGCCACAACACAACAAAATTACCAAAACACAATTGTGCAATTTCGTTGTGTTGTGCACTACTGGGCCACCATAATTATCAATGTTAAAATCAGTTTAATATTTAAACTGCTAAATATTTTTGTGATGCAAGATACATTTCTTTCAGGATTCTTTTAATGAATTGAATGTTTAAAGGAGCAGTAATTATTTGAAATTGAAGTCTTTTGTAACATTATAAATGTCTTTACTGCCTTTTGATCAATTAAATATGTACTTGCTGCATAACAAACCATTTGAATGGTAGTGTGTATTATATAAAATAGTGAATTGTTTCTGATCAAAAATTGCTTTAAGAAAAATCCCAAAAACAGTGTTTTATGTGCAAAATGGTCAATTCCATCACTGCTCATGCAAATTGATAAAATCCTAAAAATATAATTTTTTACAAATCTAGTTATGTTGAGCTCTGAATTATTTCATCTGCAAGACATTTCAGTACAACATATATTGTAAGTACTTTTTTTTATAGCCATGCTCTGTTACTCAAGTTTTTCTTCAGTGAAACATTGCTATGTATGTGTTCTATTTATATAAAGTGGTTTCCTAATATCCATTCATGATCAACTACTAGAAGGTCATGGAAAAAAATCATTAGAATTCTTTGGCCAGAAAGTGTACTAACATTTTACTTTAGAAGCCTGTAAGAAAGAACACATGAGCTTTAAACCCAAGACAATAATAGACACACTGAACTGTAAGATGCTCTGTTCTCATGTCTTATCCCTGGGGTTTTCTCTGCAGCGCAAGCACCAAGAGATTCGTGCCATGCGCAGTCAGCTAAAGAAGATTGAGGATCTGGGAGCAGCCATGGAGGAGGCACTGATCCTGGACAACAAATACACAGAACACAGCACCGTTGGTCTGGCCCAACAGTGGGACCAACTCGACCAACTGGGAATGAGGATGCAACATAACCTGGAACAACAGATCCAAGCCAGGTGACACTTCTCAAACCAGTCCTTAATATTTTTATCATTATAAAGAATATTTATTTATTTATTTATTTCTAATGATATTTTAAAATTATAATACAATTTTGTTTTTGTTTTTTAATACATTGTTGTTGTTATAATTTATACATTTTTTAAACATTTAATTTTAATTATTCTTTTTCCTTGTAATTCTCTTCTAGAAACACTACAGGAGTAACAGAAGAGGCCCTGAAGGAGTTCAGCATGATGTTCAAGTGAGTAATCCACTTTAATGAAAAACATTACAATGCTAAACGCAAGTGTTCTTAAAAATATAACGTAAATGTTTGCCTCTCAGGCACTTCGACAAAGAAAAATCTGGCCGTCTCAATCACCAGGAGTTCAAGTCCTGTCTGCGGTCTCTGGGTTACGACCTGCCCATGGTTGAAGAAGGAGAACCAGACCCAGAGTTTGAGTCCATCCTGGACATAGTGGATCCAAACAGGTGAGAAACATCATCTGTGGATGAGCTAAATATTCAGTGTTCTTTCTGTCAAGGAGCTAACATCAGTTTGTTTTGTTCAGGGATGGAAACGTGTCCTTGCAGGAGTACATGGCCTTCATGATCAGCCGAGAAACAGAGAACGTGAAGTCAAGCGAGGAGATCGAGAGCGCTTTCCGTGCTCTCAGCGCCGAGAACAAACCTTACGTCACCAAGGAAGAACTCTACCAGGTACAATTTGGTATCAATATCAAACTTTTGGACTCGGTTTCATGTTCGGTGACGGAAAGATGATCTTAATGACCTTCTGTGTTTACAGAACCTGACGAAGGAACAGGCAGACTACTGCATTTCCCATATGAAGCCCTATTTGGACAGCAAGGGCCGCGAGATCCCGTCAGCTTTCGACTTTGTGGAATTCACCCGCTCGCTCTTCGTCAACTGATTCCCCGCCCCCTGCCTGCCAGTGACCAATCGGGATGCGTTTTCCCCCCTTCACAAGAACACACAGCCAAACTGCATGGATCTGAATTGAAATTCTCAATGGCACCCAGTATAGCAATATCTGTATCTTGCTATCACTCTTAACCTTGCGTATTTATCTGACACTTCCTCATGCTTCACTGACAATAGTGTAGTGGATCTGTCTGCATTTTATTGTGGTTGTTTTAGCTGTTAAGTGCTTTGCTTTGTTTAACAAACCTATAGAGAGGATATGCTATAACATCACCCACGAGACTGCAGTGTGCTTAAATAAACGCTACTGGTTATAACTGGAAGGAGTTGTCAGTGTTTTTATTTTACAGTAGAAATGTACAGTTGAAAATATGCAATGCATATATAAATGTGTTTTAAGAACACCCAAAGTCTGATCAGGACAGTTCCTAATGAGAAAGTTAAAACAGACTCAGTCCGCCACCTCATTGGCCAGCTGTTCCAGCATTGCCGTCTCCTTGGCACCTTGTTCTGTTAACTCGGCACTGAGCTGCCAGATGTTGACGCTACCGTCTGCATTGCCCACTGCCATCAGATTTGTGTGTCTGGGGTTGAACTCCAGGCAATACGTTGACTGACCACTTGTGTTCTGGTCAATTGTGGCAGCTGGCCTTAAAGACCTTCGACCCAAATCAAACATCTGGACCAGTCCTAAAAATTATGGGGGGAAAAGTAAAATAGTAAAAATGTAAGATGTGTAAAATTATAGAGGGGGAAAAAAAATATTTATTTAAATATATACATAATTTTTAAAAAAAATAGCTGTCTGGAGAATTACAAACATCTCACCCTGTCCTGTGGCTGCAGCAAAGACTAAAGGGCGTGTAGGTGACCACCTCACGCCAAACGCATATGAATCGGACACCCGCAGAGACAGCAGGGGACGGGGCTGGAGCAGAGTGTGCAGATGAGCCAAACCGTCTGTCCCGACACTTAGAAACAGATTCCTAAAGTCAGAAACGCCAGGAGATGTTACAATTACTGCCATTTAGCCTTAAAGTAGATATTATACTAAGTAGATAACATACAGTACAGGAAAATATCACAAAGCTTACCTATGGAACGGTGAGAAGTGGACTGAGTGTACAGGGCCCCCTCGTGGTGAGAAAGAGAATTGGACTGGGGCCCGCAGTGTCACGCTCTCACCATCAGGGGGCACTGCTGCCACTGTCTCACTGCTGAAGGAGCATTTGAGCACAAGGCCTCCTTCTGAGCCCACCAAGAATGTGTCCAGGTCCCAAGGGGAAAGTGCAACCGAGGTTACTCCTATAGTGCTGCTACCTCGGGTCTTCAGGGAGAGACAATTGTATTGTGTTATTAGGGTGAAAGATGCAAAAATATGTCATTTTCACATTTTATCCCCAAATCAAAAGATTATGGCCTGGTTTCACAGACAGGGCTTAGACTAAGCCAGGATTAGGCCATAGTTCAATTAGGACATTTAAGTCATTTTTATAAACATGCTTAGAAAAAACATTACTAGGGTGCATCTTGAGACAAAACAAAGGCACTGATATATTTTAAGATCAGTCAGTGCAAGTTTCTTTCAGTTGAAACAGATAAGATTTACATTTTAGTCTAGGACTAGGCTTTAGCCTTGTCTGTGAAACCGGGGGAATATTATATTATATTGCACTGTGAAAAAAACTACATTACAACAGTACAATAAATACTGCCATAATATATACATTTCCTTACAAATTACATACTATATAATTTTTATTATCACATATCAGATTTATTATAGTTAAAAATGAGTTACAAATACAGTCAAACCAAAAATTATTCAGACACTAGAATTTATTTTTGATATTTTTTTTACTAGTGGGTGCAGGACTTAGCTTGAAAAGTACAAAATTTTTAATCATTAATGTAATTTGTTCTTTTTTTCCAATGATTCTGAGATGAAATATAACTAATGACAGGCTTCTTGAGATTCACCAGGCCATGAAAGTTATATTTAATTAGCACATTCTTTTTCACATTCTGATTTGTCATTACAATAATGATAAGATATCATATTTAAACTGAATGACATTAATTTGTGTTAAAACCATGTGGTTCATTAGAGTAATACTTTCATTAAATCATCTTCACTAGGAAAAATTGACAGATTGCAATTTTTAGTAAACAATTTTTGCCAAGACCATATTGTGACACCCACCTTGCTTGCTGCTCCACTCTGAGGCACTTGCTGTTGAACAAGGGCATATCCAGACCTCAAGATGAGTTTGGCTTCAGCTCCATCAACAGTCCACACAAGAACTCTTCCTCCTGAACCGGCGCTCAGTACAGCGAACTCCCCTCGGCGAGCTCCTGGGATCCAGCTGACCTGTGCACACACAAATACTCTGCATTTATGGATCACTGAATGCATTTCGGTCATATACTTTATATTTAATAGTTAAATACCTGATAAACAGGTTCACGGTGAGTATCTGCAGACATTCCCGTCTGAGCCAAGATGAGGTCCTGTGAGCGACTGGTGTCCCAAACCAGCACCTCACCACTGTACAGCCCCCCTAATGACACCATAAAGAGGACCACGGGAAATGAGCTTGATGAAATGAGACATCAATATTTATTTGTCCCTAACAACTAAGGGTTTGGATTCCACTTACGAATATAATTAGCAAATACTGCAGTATAAACATACTTGGAGAAAATTACTTATACAAATTAGATTTTTTTTTGAGAATGTTCATTATATATATATATATATATATTTTTTTTTTTTTTTTTTTTTTTTTTTTTAAAGAAGTTTCTTATGCCCTATTCAAAAGTTCAAAAGAACAGCATTTATTTGAAATATAAATCTTTTGTAACATTATAAATTAATTTACTGTCACTTTTGATAAATTTAATGCATACTCGCTTAATAAAAGTAATTCTTTTTTTTTTTCGAAAAGGAAATCTATCTATCTATCTTTAATAGTGGTAGTTATTTTACTGCCTCTAATATTGCTAATTTAAAAATGAAAAACAGTTTTATTTCTGTATTGTTTAATTGATACATGATGAAAATGGTTTCACAATGCCAAAACTATCCATTTTATGCTAAATTTACACTTTATGCAAGTATTTAACTTTTTTCCATTTTGAGGTCAAATATGAACCTAGACATGTGCGTGATTCACTCTTTAAGAGGTGAAAAAATTCAAGCATTTGATTTTGTAAATGTGTATCCATACCAGCAACTACAGACGGTCTCACAGGATGGAAGCACAGACACATGACTGGAGTTGCCAGGTCTATGATCAAATCCGGCCGTTTTGGGTTCAGGTTCTGCCGGTCCAGGTTCCACATGCACACATAAGCCTTCTCATTGCTCCAATCACCATCCTCCACACTAACCCCAAAAATACAACATTAAAATTATGACAGCAGGTGGTTTTATGTGTCTTTATGAGGAAAGGGCTGTTACCGGCCAAATCCACAGCCTATGACTGAGCCGGTGCAGTTCCAGGACACACTGGTGACTTGCAGACCCCTTTCTTGAGCATCAACATGCTGAAGACGGTACATGCAGGACACCTGCGCAAAAAAAAAATCACCAGCTGTAAGATCATTTTTTAAAAATATTCATACAATTATTAATATATTTTGCATTCAAGGCTCTCACCGACTCATTCTGATCCTCCCAGTTCACTTCAAACCCATCAAAAGCGTGACTCTTGGAGTTTTTCACCAGTTCTTGGATAACTACGTCTTCAACTCTATGCAAGAAGACCAGCAAACCAGGAAAGTGAGATATGTCTTGATCTAGGGAGAGTGTTTGACTGATCTGGTCTTGTGTTTGGGTGCTGTTGTCTAACACATCTTTGGCTTGTGTTTCAGCTTCTGCTGTGTGAACTGGAAGAGTTTGACAGCTTCTCTGGGCGGGAATAAAACACACAATATACAACATCACACAAACGGATAGATATTTCATCAAATGCATGAATAAAGTGGTAACTTTTTTACTTACTGATACTTGTGTTTGCTGATGTGACTTTCTCCATGTCGATTCGGCACCGATTAAGTCAAGCGTTTCATCCGTGAACATGTTTAAACTTTCTCAGATAAAAAGGTAACGTTATATGTTCATATCTCTTCAAAATGTTTTGTCTCTGGGAGCTAGCGATTATTTCTCACAAAGCATTCATTTGTTGGTTATTCATCATATTTACAAACTGTTTTATGTTCGACGAATCAATATCTACTTCTATAATGGGGAAAACACTTCTTATCGCTAATTTTGTACGATATTTTGTTGCATTTGTCCACTGCACAGCACTGTTCGCTCCTCCATTA